>PVHP010004367.1:0-71542 GCA_004024765.1 Zapus hudsonius
ACCTTAATGGGATTTAATGGCATCGGACAGGTGCAGGTTTGATTCCTGGTTCCACCACTTGATTGTGCTGGGATTCAGAATAATTCTGTCTCTTCTTTTGAAAGCCAACTACCAAGTCATCATTTGAACTAAACTGCTAAATGTTACAGAAAAAGATGTTTTCTTCAAATGAATATGCAGAGCAGAATACCTACACATATCATTCAGTGAATTAGACATGAAAACAACACATAAATGGTAAACATGAGAAAGAATGAAGGTCTCTTTGTGACCTGCAAATGATATGATCTTTATATTTGAGTAGGAAGTATGGACACGTCTCAATAAATAAGCTAGCAGGAATGCAAACAGAGTCCCCTATCCTTCTTGGCAGGAGACTGAATTGTTACAGGTCAGAAAAGTAACTCTCAGACCTGCAGGCAAATTTGTAGAACTGCAGACTTCAAAAGTGGCACTAGTTCTTGACTTCCTTTTATGTTTTAGGTAAAGTATAAGAAAGGAGAGTTAGTGGCTGGGTGTCCCTTTATAGAATGTTCCAGAAATTGTAGCCAGACAGCTTTGCTATAGGCTTTACCTAGTCTGTCAGTGCTGAGGCAATCACCTAAGGAAAGGTCACGGAAAGGACATGCCTTTATGCCTCAAACTGTCAGACACAACTGCCAAGAACCTTAAGGATTACTATGGTCTTGAGGTCCAAGCATGGAGGCAGGGGAAAGAAGACCATACAGGCCCCAAAGCAACCCCTCAAACCACACCCTTCACTACAGTAGGGGCTTGGTACACAGACCAGGTAGGCTGACCACCCAAGTGTTCCTCAGGGAAAGAATCAACTTCTCTGTGCCTCAGTTTCCTAGTGATCTAGGGGACCCAAAATTTTATTTTGGCCAATAAAATTTGAAAAATATCTTTATGATCTTAATCTCTCCTTTTACAAAATAGATAATAAAATACAAAACAGTAAAACGTTTTAAATAAATTATTAATATTGAATACGTTCCAGATTTTATACATAACTAAATGGTCTGAAGTTGCATCTTTTTTTTTTGAGTTCAGGGAATGTGATCTGCTCAGAGATGTTATGTATCCATATCCATGTTATCCATAGACTTCCATCCCAGAGCTCTTGAATGCTTCCAATTTTATCCTGTCAACCTGAGATCTATCCAGTATTACAAACCAACCTTGATTTGAGGAAATGGTGTAAGGACTTAGACTACTGTTTCATAGACCTTAGTGAGTCTAGAAGTCTCTAGAAGCTCCGGATATCATTAAGAACTGTACTAGATACCAAAATAACCAACATTCTGTATTTCATGCTTGGAATTAAGCTTGCTAAAAATTGTGACAGGTAAACTAACAAGCACCACAGTGAGGGTAAGTATGCAGTCAAATGTAAAATAAAATGGCTCATGGATTTTAATTAGGTTAACATTTCACACTTCCAACACTTTAACATAACATGTCTATGTTTGCATGTTATCCCACTTTCCTTTCCTTATGGGAATAGGTCTTCCAGGATCGTGTCACTGATTGGAACATGTGCATTGGATCATGACCCTTACACAGATAGCGTTGTGGTTTTATTGAGGACCGTCTTCCATAGGATCATATGTTTCATCACTAGGTCCCCATTGTGGTACTACTTGGGAAGGTTGTGGAACCATTAGGAGTAAGAGTCTTGCTAGAATAGGTGACTAGGGGGTGGGCTCTTTGAAATTTTTATAGCTCAGCTGCATTTCCTCTTTGCTCTCTGCTTTCTGACTATGGGTGCTATTTGACCAGCTACTTCTTGCTTGTGATGCCCTGCCTTCACTGCTCCAATGGACTATACCCTCAGGGACTGTCAACTGAGGTTAAAGCCTTTGATGATGGTTAATCTCTGGTTGTCAGCTTGAAAGGATTCATAATTGCCATAGAAACAAACCTCTGGGAAGCTCTGAGGGAGTTTCTAGATTAAGTTAATTGAGGTTGGAAGGCCTTAAGTAAGTGTGGGCAGCACCATTCCATAGGCTGGTTTTCTCAGATTGAATAACAAGGAGAAAGAGAGCTGAACACCAGCATTCATCACTCTGCTTCCTTCCTATGGACTGAATGTGACCAGCTGCCTCACGCTCCTGCTGCCATGCCTTCCCACCATGATGGACTGCAAGCTGGAACCATAAGCAGAAATAAACCCTTCTTTCCATATGTTCCTTACTGTAGGTCAGGCATTTGCTCACAAACACTAGTGAAGAGATTAATGTATCCTCTGGTATTTCTAACACTGGATCTGCAAAAGCTATAAAATATTAACTAAATAATATGAGAATCTTGGTGGATTTGGGGCTTGTTTTCTTCATAATCTTTTATAGTTTTTAATACACATCTAATTTACCAGCATTTTAAAATAGTGTTTTGTAGGGAGTCTTTAAAGGAATCGACATTTCCTAGAAACAAGACCTTTTCTTTCCAATGCTTATTTCATTAGTTTATGTAATATTTAATACAATTACATAATTATAGTAACAACCAGTATAAACTGGATTGGGAACAAATACAGCTAACATTTGGCAATCCCCCAACTCTGCTTAGTGGGATCAGGAATGTTAGAATGCTGGGAAGGAACATCCCGAGAGAAGGCCCACTGGTTCTAGTGAGCACTCGGTGGCCTTCAGTAAGTGTCTTCCACAGAGCAGAGCACATAACAAGACATATAGTTAACCATTTTCTCACTTAATTCCATCAACTATTTAAAAGGCCAATTATGAGTCCAATATTATAAGTTTAGCACTGCCATTAGATGACAGAGAAATGTATAATAATGAGATGCTTATGAACCACAGCATTCTTTTTTTTTAGAAAGCCAAGTTGTATCTGTAAAATGTTGGCTTTAAAATATGTCTCCTTGCTCTGTGGAGGGATAATATATAAGATATATTCTGCTTCTTTCTCAAGTCTTTAAATTGACATATCATATAGGCAAAATGTTTTTCTCTCCACCTGCCCTTTATATGTCTTCTTTCAGAAAATTGGTGCAGCTATTAAGTTCTCATTGCCAGGATGAAACACCCAACCAGATGCACCTTCTGGAAAGGAAGGTTTTATTTCAGCTTATATATTTGAGAAATTTCAGCAGAGCAGGAAGCTGGGGTATCAAATCTCCATACATCAGCCACAGCAGAGAGTGAGAACAGTCTGAATGAGCTAGCTCCTAACACTTACTGGTCTGGACTCATGACCCCAAAGTCCACTCCCAGCAACACACCTCCTCCAATATGGCTCCACCTTTCAAGGGTTCTACCCAATGAGGGTAAGTATGAGGCTTAATTACAAGCACATGAAACTATGTGGGCCATTTTAAAATCAAACTACCACACTTGTTTTGTTGTTGTTGTTGCTGTTCTTTTATTCAGTTACCTGTCTTATTTCTTTTCTCAGTCTAATAATGTATATGTTGAACAGTTTCATAGCTACTCAGGTGCTTTTAATTCCTTATTTCCAAAATTCTTCTCTCTCAAAATATTCCCACTCACAATTTCAGTTCTTCAAATTCTGGTTTTACTAAGTAAATTCATTAAAAAGGTAAATCAACATGAATATTTTAATGTGGCTAATAACATGAATATGCAACATATTAGTCATGAATTATTGTGCTACCTTATGAATGTACGAATATTAATAGGGATTTGATGGAAATAACCCTTCACAATAAAGGTGTGGCTAAGTGTACAGATTTTCCCACATGCTATGAAAGACTCGGTGGTTGGGAGATCATTTTCAATAACACTGCTCTTTAGCTCTCTTTAAAATTTAATACTAGAGAAGCCATCTGATAATTGCACTCATTAAGACTACCTTTTGATACTTCACATGGAAGGCATACATAAAGTTATCTTTCACAGAAGCAGGACAAATGCACAAGTAGCATCTAGAACTCAGAAAACCCTCTATGTGGTTTGTATCTAGAAAGTCAGTCTTTGTGTGTGTGCATATGAGTGTGTGTGTGTGCGTGTGTGCGTGTGTATGCTTGTATGTATGCATATTTTGGCATGCTTGTTAAAATACCAGTTTCCGATGGAAAAAGGAGCTTGCTATATATAGTTTCTAGAGGAACACTGATCCAGTTTCAGATCCTGCCAAAGAGGTCATTCTTAACAGACCAGCAAGTCACACCTCTGTTAACAGGCATCTAGGTACCTATAACCCACAAGCCACTGGCACCAAGTTTCTCCTCAAAGTTTCAATTTGCCTCCAGCCCTTCCTTTCCTCAGCTTTCCCCAAACCCCATAAATTAGGAATGGGAAATCTTCATGTTTAGGCCAGGCTAGGGTGCAGCACTACAATAAAATCTTTGTTAGGTTGAAGATAAAGTCTAGGTTCATGGAAAACAGCTCATATCTCATTTGTTTATTCTACAATTTCCATGTATTTCTGGAACTTTATGCTTTCTTCTTTTGGCTTGCAAGTGATCTGGACTTTCTAAAACATATAAAAAAAAGTTCTGCAAACTCTGATGCATCACATTTACAAGTGTGTCACCATACCTTTTTAGATTACTTAAAAGCTCTTTTCTTTTTTGCTGTTTATTTTTAGAATCACCTAGAATCCTTCCATATCTAAACATGGCCTATTTTTAAAATATGTGTCACATGTCTCTCTCCATTAGAAACTTATGATTTAACAAGTATGTCCAAAAATATTCTTACAGTTATATTACAGACATTCTGGGTCAAAATAAAATGTAAGCATTTGGTTTGCTTTCATTTTTAGTTTTAAATGTAATGCCTGAATTCACTCTTTTTTTTTTTTTGGTAGAGACAGTGTTGTGGCATGTCTTCCATGAAAAGAATGAGCCCAAAGTCTTAATAATTAGATATCTATCAAAGTATACTTCTCAACAGTCTTGTTTTCTACAATTTTGACATCTTTGAGAAAGATTATATGTTTCCTTCCATGCAAAACTCAAAAAAATAATTATAAAATGCTGTTTCATGAAGCCTCCTTTTAAAAATGTATTGACATTGTGGTTGATGGTCTCCTTACTACTGGTGTGCAAGATTTGCAAAGATCCCTGGTTATATATATACTCTTTGGCTCTGAAGACTATTAAAAGGCTTCTACTGGTTGGTAATAGGTGCTGTGCTTCTAAAAATACTTAATTACAGAGTTTACTAATACAGGGAGGCACAAGAGCATTATTGGTCCCAATTCTTGCATTGAACCAGGACTGTTTCATTGCATAAATGAATACATTACCATGGAAAAAGCAAAGTCAATAGGACCAACACAGTAAGGAGTATTGACTATGAACTGAGATGTTTTTATTTTCTAGAGCTACTCATCTTATAGAATGAGGTGAGCATCTTAAAGGAGGCAAGTGCCTTAACCGCTGAGCCATCTCTCCAGCCCAGAAGTGAGCATCTTAAAAAGGGTAGCTTTTTTTTCTTCCTTTCATGCACATACATATACCTTTAGGAAGATTTAGCTCAAATTTTATATTATTTGTTCTCTGCTGTTTTTCTCCTGGTACCCTTATCTGTCTGAAGTTTGGCAGAGAGAAAGAGAGAGAGAGAGAGAGAGAGAGAGAGAGAGAGAGAGAGAGAATGCTGGCTTGTCTCTTTGGGAGACAAGGTAGAAATGACTGAGTAAAACCAATTTGGACTTACAAAAAAAGGTAAGTCAAAGAATTAGAATCTGGTTGCAAAGGATCTGAAAAAAGGTGGATTATATTTGAGAAGAGAAACAGAAATATGCAATAGACAGTCAATTCAGTTTAATGTATTAAGCACTGAAAAAAGTAGAGCAAAGAAAAGGAAATATTTGTTATTTTAAATGCATTGTAGCAAGAAAAAGGGGGAAATCAGATTTGGCTATAATTTTAGGCATAGTGGTGGGTTAGAAGACAAATCTTAGTAATAGAGTCCTAAAAGATGGAAGGATGGGATGGAGTTCTTAAATACATGAGGAAAATAAATCAACCTTCTTGGTCCTCTTACTGTACCACAGGCTCTCTTCACCTCAGTTCTATGCACACAGCTCTGAATGACACTAACGGACCAGTGGAGATCCACTTTCTGTATATTTATTTTTTTTAAATGTATAGACTCCAACAAAGAAACTCTGTATACAGAATCTTCTCACTGTAAGACATTGTGCTGGCTGTTTTCACATACAATACTAGCACACAAGTCCATTCTCTGGATATTTCTCCTTGAAAACAAGCTGACTGTGTTATACATTTTTTATCCCCTCAATGATTATTTGTTGAATGAATAAATTCATCCATTTATTAATTCATTATTGAACTATTGGATTTGGACAAAGGGAACAAAATAAAACAAAACTGGTTCTACTATATTGCAAATTCAATTTTGAGCAAATTTAGAGATGATTTTAAAGTTTAATCATGATTCCCATCAATCTTTAATCAAGAAAAGACTGAAAGAAAATGAGTTTTTCCTCTCCTTTGCACTAATTGTATAACTAGGATCAGATGTCTTGTTCATTGTGCTTCACTTTCACACGAACTGTATTGGTGGCATGAACACAGCAGAATGCACTGATATGCAGACCTGACGCTATGTAGGAGATATTTAAGTATTCTGATAGTAAATAGAATAAAACTTCTACAGTGACTATATTACTTCAGTTTCTGAAAATTGGATGTTTGGGTCTGTGGCTCAGTATTTATATATAATTTAATAGTGTCTTTTCAACATTAAAGAACCAAAATGTTGGCAAATAATCTTGTCTTTTAACTTCATCTGAATAATAAGTTAATATTTATTTAGTCCTGCTTACTACTTATGACCTCTACCTATTTTACATCTACTATTTCATTTAATTGTTACTAGTCTGAGCTAAGAGATGAGGAAAATGAGGCAAAAAAAGTTATCCATAATTATAAATTAGTATATAAAGCACACATGCTGCCCCCAGCCTCTCCAGTTCTAAATTTCATTCATGAACACTCGATGTGTCATTTTTATTTTTAAGAAGTAGGTATGAAAAGGCCAGATATTTTATGGACCCTCTGAAAAATAATCGAGACTCAGGAAACTTTGGGAGATGCTAAAAAAAATTATTTAATCTAAGCTACACTCAATTTTCGATAGCCTTCAAAGGACAATATGAGAATAATTCTTATCATTTATTTCCCCTCACAATCAAAATGGCAACCTTGTAACTGAATGAATCTTGTGGTAATTGAAGAAAATGAGATTTTTCCTAATGTGTACATTCCTGTTATATTTTGTTTCTCAAAAAACATTTTTATTTATGAGGAGAGAGAGAGAGAGAGAGAGAGAGAGAGAGAGAGAGAGAGAGAGAGAGAGAGAGAGAGGGAAATAGAATGAGTATGGTCACACCAGGGTATCTTGCCACTGCAAACAAACTCCAGATTCATTGCCACATTGTGCATTGTGCATATGGGTCCTAGGGAATTGAACTCCAGGCCAGCAGGCTTTGCAAGTCACCTCCCCAACCCTTATTATGTCTTTTAGTTGGGGATATAATTGAATGATAGAGCACTTGTCTACCATGCACAAGGTCCTGTGTTCAATCCCCACCACTACAAAATCAAACTAACAATAGCCACAAAATATTCATTTAAGGTGGTTTGTGCCTTGGAAATATTAACATTAAAATTATTGACTTTTTAATGCAGCCATGCTCATTTCCTATAACTGTAATCCCATATAAAATTAGCAATATTATTTTACCTTGCTTGGCAGTTTTTAAGTCAGGAAACCACAGGAAATTCCTAAGTGAAAGTGAAAATGCAAAATATAGGAAATGTTTTGAAGCTCAAAATCTCTGAGTCTAGATGAGCTGTTACTATTTGAATGAACTCTAAAACATATCAAACATCATAGTGACCCTATGAAGTATCACAAAAATGTAGTGTTTAATCTTGTCTTAGAAGAATAATAAAATGAGCTGGAAAGGATCCTGTCCTAGGACTAGGGAGGGGAAGGGAATAGGCAAGGGGCTCTGTGAAATTCTCCACTTGAGTATGTTTGAGAAGCCTCATGCGCAGTTTCTTAGCATGCCCAGTCTCAGCCTTGCTTACCTGTCCTCCTGTACTGATTTGGGATTGACTAGAGTTAGTAAACTCCCTGCAGAGGAAATATGTAAGACACTGTGGCTGAGGCAACATTCCACCTCTCTTTGTCACTTCATCAGATAGTGCTCAGATAGCTACTGCTCTGTGCTGACTTCTTTCCTTGCTGTACTTCTCACTAGGTTTTCCTTGTCAAACAAGGGACCTGTGAAGGGGAAAGAGAATTCTTCCCACCCTATTATTCTCTATTCCCAATGACCCCGTATCGATGATTATTGACCACTGGGCTGTTCTCACACTTGCAAACATGTGGTCATATGAATCTCTTGAATCAGCATCCCAAATGGGGGAACCCAGCTTCCCAAACTCATCTGTGACTGAATACTTAGGAATATGCAAGTGGGCAAGGGTCACCTATGATGTACTATCATCTCCTAAAGTTCTTTCAGAGTTCCAGGGAAGTCTGTAAACATTCATCTCTGTCCACATCAGTTTTGCATTTATGCCAGGGATATTCGATACTGTGTGTAATTCCCTAGAAATCTGATGACTCAGAGGATATCTAGCCTGTGGCTGAACTTGTATACTTGCACACTTGTGGAAAAGTAACTGATACTAAAATGACTCAAATGTTCATCAGAGAAACGCAACGCCCAGTCCTATTTACGACAGAGATTTTCTACCTGGGAGACCAGGATGTTCTGGTAATCACCGATCATTCCCAGATAAAATGTGTGTTCATACTGGTATCATACTCAGGATACCAGTAGTTGATTCCACATCTCATTTCTCTGTGTCACTCTGATCCTGAGCCTCTTGTCCTTACACTTTTGTGACTCTGGCCCTTGTGACTACATCCCCTACCCTAAACTGTTATCAGTATTTCCTGCCTTGGTCCCAACTCATTCTAATTTCATACTTTAAACCTAACAATCTTGACAGATTCTAGAACCATCTCTTCATCCTGGACTCTCCTCAACTTTTGCCTTTGTAGTATGTTACTTTAAATGTACCTGCAACCAAAGAAAGTCTGTTTCTTTTTCAGGGAAGTTACAAAAAATTTTAAGTATGTCTCAGAGGATAAAGTCATGATATGGGATTATATTTTTGATTCTGCAGCTAGCATGCTCATGTGCATTAATTAATTGAACAATTTTTGAGCACATCTCTGCGGCAATTACTTTAGATGAGCACACATTAGATTTCAACATAGCTAATTTGTTTTGGCAATATTAGGCACTGATCTTTCTTGAATTTAGGATCTTGAAATAGGTAGTGGAGAAAGCTAATATTAAATGGCAAGCTAAACAGTGCAGGTCATCTCTTAAACAGTTTATATTGAAAAAGGGAATTCTCATAGCTAATGCTAGAGGTTAGTTTTTTTTTCCTTCTTAAATACTTGGTGTCATAAAAGCCAGTCTTTTGACTGCAAGGCATTAGAAGTTTCTTAAACATTGCCTATCCATTGCAAAGCCACCATGTATAATCATTATGAGAACACATGCAGCAAGGAATAAAGCAGTTATCTGACCACACTGTCCCTGAGTCGAATTCCTTCCTGCTTTCTGTTCTCCTTGGTTTCTTAACACTAATTCTTTCTTCCTGGTTGTTTGTTGTTGTTTGGAAACTCAGAGGTCATATAGAAAGAATAAAGTGCACACAGTATACCCACCCTTAAGTATGGACTGATTGCTTTTATTCTTATACCCAAATAGCTTCCTGTTAGATCCCAGAACCCACTTCCCTCTGCTTTTTTTCATAACCTACCCCATCCTTTGGGCTCCTTTTTCTAATATCCTGTAGAAGTATTTATGACTTTCCTTCTTACCTTAACTGGCCTTTACGTATCCCCTTAAATTAACTTTGCCACTAGAGGAGAGCAAACATTTAAAATATTTTCAAGCAAATGTTGACAATAGGCACCTCTAAGTATAAATGTCATTTGCTTTAAAATTTATTCTCATATAATTTTGGGAAATTTTTATGTACAATATGTCAGTCATACTTGGTCTTCCTACCCAAACAATGTCATTTATATACATTTTAGAAGAACAAACTCAATTATTTGAGTATTCAAAGATGGCTTTCGAGAGCACTGAGCTGTCTTTTGGACATTTCCCATTCATTCTCCATAAGCTTCATTGCACTTTATATTTTCATCATTCATTAAATGCCACCATAATTTCAATTCAGATCTTGATTTTCCTAGTGAAAAATTTTTGTAGCACACCTATTTGTTTTAAAACTTGATAGGCACACTGGAATGAATTGTGTGAATGGGGAAAGCTCATTTAACTGTCATTTTGTATAATTAGAGTGCATTATTTGTAGGGTTCATCAAAAACATGTCCCCTTTATTGGAAGGCTTATGGAAAAACTACTTTTGAGCTTTTAATACTTGTATCAGGACATCTACTTATTGTGGACATTAAGAACTAAAGCAATAGAGCAGTCACAAATCTCCTCCCTGAACATACTGTTAGGCACCATTTAAAGTGCATGCAAGGGCTGGTGAGATGGCTCAGCGGTTAAGGCACTTGCCTCCAGTGTCTAAGGGCCGGGGTTCAATTCCCCAGGACCCACATAAGCCAGACCCCCAAGGTGGTGGCCCTGGTGCGCTCTCTCTCTCTCTCTCTCTCTCTCTCTCTCTGCTTGAAAATGAATAAATAAAATATTTTAAAGTGCATGCAAAACAGGCTAATTATTAGACATGGGAAAACAATTTTACATTAAATAGACTTTTTGCTACCTTGATATACATACAAAGAACTATTGCCATGAACATAAATGTTGAAATATAGTTTGGGACTTTGGTACAGCTGTGAAATCTGGAGAAATTATATAACCAATATGTTCAGTTGTTTCTGGAACTATAACAACTGAGGTTCAATTCCATCCTTGAAAGTAAGAATACAAAGAAAACATGAGAAGCGCTTAAGGAGTGGAGTATAATCGATTTAAAGTAGTAGAAGTCTGTAATTTTACTCCAGACTTTTCTTCTTATTGTTTATCTTTTGTTACTTTAAACATTTTAGAGGTGACCCGGAAGATATCTAAATAATTTTCTTAACTGCTAAGTGGTTGAGAAAAAGAATCAGCTCAGCATATCTAAACAAGTACACTCCAGAGATTTCCTTCAAACACAGCTCAAGTGAGAAATGATTGGATCTTCTTCCTCGTTGCATCAATTTCTTGGGTATGTCCAACCACAAGCCTGAACAGCAAAGACCTAGAACAGCATTTGACAACTTCTAGGGTGCCTTACGGACTAAAGTTGTTACGGTTGGTGACAATAAGATTTTAAAAGTTATTTCTAAATGCCTTGTCTTTGTTTTATTATTTTTTTCTAACCTTTATGCCTGTCATCCTTGAGGAAAGATTTTAAATAATCCCCCGCCCCCCACGGTTAGTTTCTCATGGTTTCTCAGGGTGTGTAATCAAGCACACAAGGACCCATCAAGATTAAATAGCTAATGGTCAGGATTAGTCAAACATTTCCACACTCCCCCCCCCCAACTGTAAGAACTAAGTACCAAAGCTGACAGTCCAGATGTCACACAAGCCTAACCTGGGAGTTTTTAAAAAACAATTTTGACCCCATTTCTGACTAACTAAATTAGAATGTCTCAAGTAAAAGCCAGTCATTTGCATGTTTAATGGATCCTTGGGTGACAATAGGAGAGCCAGGTTGAGAAACACCAAACTAAGAATAAGAAATGAAGATCAAACTAAGAAAAATATATTAAAAATAAGCTACTTCTAATTGTAATGTGGCATCCTTCTGTTAAAATATGTGGAAAACTAAACATTTTATTATAATGTAATATGATGATGTATTGCCTTTAAATATATATATATATATATATATATATATATATATATATATATATATAGTTTTTTTTCAACAAAAGACATTTACCATATATTGACCCATCAGTGTATATGAAAGTTCTGTAAGGACTGAGACCATACCTATCTTGTGAAAAGTAGTACCTGGTATGACTGATTTTCTTAATGAAAAAAAAAAATATCACTTGCCCTCATCTGGCTCTTCAGTGTACCAGTGGCAATTTCAAAGGTACAATAAGAAAAGGAATGAAGGCAGGAAAGAAAGGTGAAAATCACACATTGACTCATCTTTCCTCCATAATTTTAAATTCCTTAATTCCAAAAGCATAGATGGGGCTATCACTTTAAGTGCTCAAAAGGTCCCAGTTTTTCTATTCACTGTTGTAACTCCTTAATGCATTCCTTAATGCATCTTGGAATGTCATTCACAGTGAATGAGTCATATGTTCATGTTTTGCAGGATTATCAAATAGCATCCAAAATTCAGATTCTCTAAATACTCGACCACCAGAGCAATTACTTGAAGAGATATTGAAAGAAATACGTAGAATAAAAGCTTGCAGACCTGAAACTTTCCGCTTCTCTGTGAAAGACTCTTGCTGGTAATACTCTATAGTTCTTGAATTTCTCATAGGCATGGGTTCTGTCTTGTTCCTTGTCATAACTTCAACCAGACAAGAATAACAAGCACCCAACACATAATTGTGAAACTGGAGATGAAATTTATAACTTAAACATAATTAATATGGTAGAACTAGATTATCCATTTCCAGACATTGTAAGAAAAAAAACCCCAACTCACATTCATCATTTGAACTGGTCAAAAAATTACCATTGGTCAGTTTTGCAACATTATAAAGAAAAGAGTCAGATGTTCTTAGGTTATAACCAGTTAATTTTCTAAAGTAACAGTGATATTTAGTTTTCTCATTAACTTCAAATGCTGATTGAAAATAAAAATTACATTATAGAAATTTACTGTAAAAATGTCAGTTTTCAAAACTATATATTTATTTACTGTAACAAAGTTATAGGTTATCTCTGAATTACAATTTAAATGATATGTTTAAAATGGCACTCAGGGCGCTTATTTATTGCAGATTTTAAAATTTCACATCCAAGATGTGAATGTTATGATCACTTTACTAGTTTCTTAACTTCTTGTAATTATGCTAATAAGGACATTTTAATTGAGCTTTGGTTTCAAAACATGAACACAAGTGCTACTGTCAAAAATAGTAAAAAGCTTTATTAATAAAGTATGACTGAGATGTCCTCAGTTTACATCTATGGGTGTAGGACACCAGGACATTAGTGAAACATGAAAAGCCCACGTGTCACACAGCATGCGAGCTCTCAGTTACAGGGATTTCTTTTGATGTTGATCTGATTTTGTCATTTCATCTGACACGTCCCAGCTTCTGTAAAACTATACTGTGTTTTAGCTCACTTGAGAAGGTTATGTGTCTGGCATTTCAGCCAATGAAATATAATTTATTTGTGTATTTTCATATTTTAGTTGCAGAAGGCTTTTGATAGCACTTCAGGTATTTTTATGATGTTCAGAATCATTCATGAAACTTTCCCTTAATTTTAAAATATACCTTGATGTGGCCCCTGAAACTAAGCATGTTTTGAACTAAAATGACTCCAAAAACATGTATACACACGCACACACACACATATGAAGTGGCCAAACTTCAAATTCATTATTATAATTTTTCATTTATACTAATTATAATAAAGAGAATTTATTGATTTTGAAAGGTAGAATGAGAGAAGCCCTTAAAAATAAAATGCAATCTACTAATTCTGAAACTCTGGGATTTCCAAGTCAGTGAGTTTAAATGAATTTACATCTTCCAAAATCTTGATTACTGTAAAAAGCGTATATGTACTAAGAATTAAACCGTCTAACTTATACTATATTCACAGAAGAGATATTGTTTGTTAGATCAGATTCCCAGAGAGATATTGTTAGATGTCTGAAGTTCTGTGCTGATTTTAATTGGAATGAAGCTATGAGACAAATAACTCTTGTGCTAAGAAACTCGTCTGTAGGTGGGATTTCCCATGATTCAGTGAGATGAACACCCTGCCACACTATTCACTCCAATTTAAATCTGAAGGCAAAAGTTTTAAAGAAAATCTGACATAATTAGACAATGCTGGCCAAACTTTTAACAAAATGAGACTTTTAATAAAATTAGCAATCTTTTTTCCCCTTTTTAGAGTTATAAATGTCCACATTACAAAAAGATTAAATATTGTAAAATTTCAGATTCGGTTATCAATTTTGATTTTCAAAGAAAGGCTCAATATTAAAAAGCAGTGAAACCTAAACTTTAATTGATTACTTTTAAAATCAATTGAATTTAACCAACTCATGACAAAATGACTGAGGAAGATGATCGATGGCAATAGGGAGCTGAATGTCAAAACCCTTAACATTTGGACATTGCAGACATCTTCTGGCAAAATGGTGTGTGTGTGTTTTACCAGTTGTAACAGAGTCGTTCGAGCCTGGCTGATCGGAAACCCTGTTGGGTTGTGTGTGCAGTGGGGGCTGTGAATCCGCACTTCTTTTCATGGTGTTTCCGAGAATTCTGGAATTTCCTAACCCACAGTGCGGACACGGCTGTGCAGCTTGACCTGAGCCATGTGGTGCTTCCCCGGGGAAGACTTCTCGGACCGGCGGCGGGGCCGGGGCGCGCGCGGGCGATCTCCGCGTGCCCGGGAGGCTCGCGTGGGCCTGCGGCGGCCCCCGCCCCACGCCACGCCGTGCTCCCGGGGCGAGTCCCGCGCTCCGTCGAGTCCCGCCGAGCCGGGCCGAGCCGCGTGCGCCCGCGGGGCGGGGTGCGTGCGGGGCGGCGCGGGGCGGCACGCGCGCGGGCCTGAGAACCGAGGGCGTGCCGGAGGCGTGGCGCGGGGCGGGGGGCGCGGGGCGCGGGCGGCGGCGGCGGCCACTCTCCCCGCTCCGGCTCTCCCGCCCGCCGCCGCCGCCGTGGGCGTGGCCTGCGGTGATTGGCGGGCGGGCGGGGAGGTCGGAAGTACTTTGTTTTTTATGCTAATGAGGGAGTGGGGCTCGCCCGTATTTACGTTGAGGCGGGAGCCGCCGCCCTTCATTCACCCACATGGTCCTTCGAGGGGCCGCCGCCGCCGCCGCCGCGCGCTCGCGCCTTCGCGCCCCTCGCCGCCCTCGGGCGAGGCCCCGGCGGCGCCGAGCCGAGCGCCCCGAGCCCCCGGCCCCTGGGCCGGCCGGGACCCTCCGGAGGCTCTGGGGTGGGGGCGGGCGCCCGAGCCCGCGGCGGGCCCGGCGAAGATGGTGGCGGCCGCTGCTCGGTGAGTGCGCCCGCCGCCGCCGCCGCCGCCGCCGAGGGAAACCTGTTGTGTGCGGCCGGCTCGGCGGGCGGGCGGGCGGACGGAGAGGGAGGCCGGGCGCCGTCGCCGCCCCGCGCTCGCTCCACGCGGGCTGGCCGGGGTCGGTGGGGCGCTCCCGGGACCCGCGTGGTGGAGCCGGCGGGCGGGCGCGGGGCACAATGGCCCTCGGGGCGGGCGGGCGCGCGAGGCCCGGGACGCTCGCGGGCGGGCGGGCGGGCGACCCGGGAAAGTTTCTCCCGGGGGCGAGAGTTGCAGCGGCGCCAGAACAAAGCGGGCACATGGGGCAGGCCGCGCGGGCGGGAGGGGGCGCGCCCACGAGGCGGCGTGGCGTGGGCGGGCGGGCGGCCGGCGCTCCCCGAAACTTTGTGCGCGCGCTCGCCGGCCGGGCCGGGCGGAGGGCCTGGCCGCCCCCTCCGCGTGGGCTTTGTGTCCTCCCTCCCGCGTGGGCCGCTCCGCGGGCGCGGCCGCAACTTCCCGCGGGGCGGCTCTCGCGGCGGGAGGCCCGTCCCCACGGCGGGACCGACCGATCGTGCGGCCGTGTCTCGGGGGACCCCACGAGCCACACGCGCCTGGTTCGGCCCGGGCCGGCTCGGCAGGAGCCGCGTCCCCGCCGCCATGTTCCTGCGGGCGGGCGGGAGGCGCGGGGCGAGGGCGGGGGACATGGCGGCGACTGCGCGCCGCCGCCGCCGATTGTTCCCGGCGTAGGCCTCGGGCCGCCGCGTGCGACGGGCACCTCGGCCTCGGCGGAGCCCCCGCCCCTCGGGCTGGGCCCCGGGACGGCCGCGGGACACAAAGGAGGGGCCCGGCGTGGCCTCGTCGCGCTCCGGCCTGGGCGCCCCGCTCGCTCGCTCGCCCGCGCGCGCGGCTGCCGCCGGGAAACGAGCGGGGGGAGCCGCCGTCGCCGCGTCCGGCGGGCCCGGCGCTGACCCGACGCCCCCTGGCGGCCGCGCGGGGACCCGCAGCGCCGCGCGCCCCTTGTGCGACATGTGCCTCGCGCGGGCCCGGGCTCCATGAGCGCGTCGGCGCCCCGCCGCCTGCCTGCCGTCCCGGGGCTCCCCGAACTCCGCCGGGGACACCGAGCTGGACGGGCCGGGGCTCTGGACGGGGAGGTGAGCGAGCGGAGGGAGAGCGGGGAGCCTCCCGCCCGGAGCCCCGTGCACTGGGGAACAACTCTTTATCCCTGAGAGCGAGCAGCCACGAGGTCCCGGTGGGGGAGGGGCGGAAGAATGGCCCCGGGGCTCCCGGGCTCTGCCGCGATCACTGAGAATCGCTCCTTCCCCGAGGCCAGCTGGGGACCGCGGAGGATTTTTCAACTTTATTCTCCACGTTTTAGACCAGTACATTGTTGGCCCTTTAAATCCTACCTACACCGCCCAGCTCTGGGGCTTGACTTTGCAAGTGGATCGAATTAAATGTCGTTGAGGGAGGTAGTGTGGGTTGGCAAATGGTAATTTTTGAGCAAATTTGTTTATCTTTTCTCTCTTGTTCCCCCCCCCCAAAAAAAAAACAACCCAGTTATACACGTGGACCTAGAAGCAGCACCAGTCCTGCGGATCCTTGCTGAGGAGGAAGCTTGCCTGAGAGGGTATGTATATTGTCGATTTTTTAGTTTCTTTAACGTTTCTTTAAGTTATTAACGGAACAGGTTTGGGCTTTCTAAGAATGTAATAAAGTTTTAAGTCTAATAGGGGCCAGCTAGCTTTTAAGGAAGTAAAAGAACAATGTAAATGTCCTTGCCTTTCTTAGGAATCAGTTTGAAAAGTAAGTTTTAGGATTCCTCTTAATTTGGGTTAAATAGATGCAATTTGGGGTGGTGATTGAGGATTTTGAAGTTTTCATAGCTAAAACTTAAAATGTAGTTGGAACTATAATCTTAATGACATTACCAAGTGTTTGCTAATTGGAAGCCAGAAGAGAGAGATGCTTTTGCCACGTGGGTGTGAAGATTTCCTCTTGAAAAGGTACAGAAGTCATTGCCCAGTTGATAATGCTCTCTGGACAACGTGATTTGTCCTTTAAATATTGATTTGGGGTCTGCCTAGTGTCGGGAAGAACTACCATTACGATAGTGATTGTGTCTTCTGTGAAGAATTGTGTCTAAATGGAACTTTTGACCTTTTTGGTCATTTCTCCTAGGGTTATGCTGCATCCACGTGTTTCCCAAGTGTTAGGGCTTCAATGGAAGGGTTAGGGCTTTCCATCTAATTATTTATTTCAAATTTAGCAGGACTGGAAGGAACATCACCTTGACTGAAGATTGTGACGAGTCAGGATAATGTCAAAGTGCTTACAGTGCAGGTAGTGATATGTGCATCTACTGCAGTGAAGGCACTTGTAGCATTATGGTGACAGCCGCCTCGGGGGCCTGGTGGGCTTCAGTGCGGGGGCTGATGCTGCTGAGAGCTTTTTGTTCTAAGGTGCATCTAGTGCAGATAGTGAAGTAGACTAGCATCTACTGCCCTAAGTGCTCCTTCTGGCATAAGAAGTGATGTTGCGTCCCGTATCCATCCCAGCCAAGCAAGTTCCTAGGGGTTTAAGGTTGTTTTGCAGCTCTCTGTTAGTTTTGCATAGTTGTACTACCAGAAGAATGCAGTTGTGCAAATCTATGCAAAACTGATGGTGGCCTGCTATTTACTTCAAGGTTGGTTTATTTTTTACTAATTTTGTGTACTTTTATTGTCGATGTAGAATCTGCCCGGTGTACCTGATGGACAGCTCTGCAGCACTAAAGTGCTTATAGTGCAGGTAGTGTCTCGGGATCTACTGCATCGTGAGCACTTACAGTGCTGCCGGCTGTAGAGCGCCAGCATCCGCCTGCCCGCCTCAAGTCACACTGTCCTGTCACTGAGCACTGGTCTATGGTTAGTTTTGCAGGTTTGCATCCAGCTGTGTAATGTTCTGCTGTGCAAATCCATGCAAAACTGACTGTGGTAGTGAAAAGTCTGTAGAGAAGTAAGGGAAAATCAAACCCCTTTCTACACAGGTTGGGATTTGTTGCAATGCTGTGTTTCTGTAGGGTATTGCACTTGTCCCGGCCTGTTGAGTTTGGTGGGGATTGTGACCAGAAGATCTGAAAATCAAATAATTGCTCAAGATGCTGAAATCCACTGTAAAATGTTCAAGGAATACGAAGTACAGAAAAACTTGGTGAATCTAATGTGTTCATCAGTGTAAATCACATAACTGCTTCTTGAAATCAAGTATTTTGTTTACTGGAATGTTTTCACTTGTAGGGACTGCTTCTCAAACATGTGAATTTTTGCCTTTTTGTGAAGCTAGACTTGGCTAGCAAGTATTCCAAAGTGGAATGCATAACACCTGATAGTTGATGTGTCTTGCTTGCTTTCTACCCAGTGTGATGCTAAGAACTTTATTAATCTAAAAGTTGATAAATTACATAGTATTAGTGATTCAGGAGGAAAAATATGTCACTTTGTTTAAAAGTATAGCATTTAGAATGAGATCTGTAGTAAACAAATGTACTCTTAATGCATGAGCAATGTTTCCTACGTTTCTTTTTTGGTATGTGTGTATTCTGTAAGTACTTAGGATCCTCAGTCTATTCTTTCCATCTGGAACCTAATGACAAGGTGATGCTAAATGGAGTGAAGTATTGCCAGGAGTGTCCCATTGGGGATAAGATTGGCTACCATGTATTACATAGTCCTTCCATAAGCTAGTCTTGGGAAATACTGAATTCACTGGGGTGAGACCTCTAGAGTGGTCTGATTGGAAAGGATTCAGAAATGAGTAGGCTGAGATGCAGCATTCTTGAGCAGTAAACTAATGAAGTTAGATTGTCTTGGGGGGAAGGATTGCTGTCTTTAGAGTTAAACCACATGATAAAACATTGTTAAAGTCTTTCAATAAGGTTTTTATTTAATGTGTATCTTTAAAAAAATTAAGCAGTCTTGATTCCTACACAAAAAGGTAAGTTTCACAGCTGTTATAAGACAAAATTTCAGAAAGAATAATTGAAAGTGCACAGTGAGAATGAAATATGGAACCTTTTGAGTTGAAGGAAACCTAAGAATAGCTCATGTAAAACACTGATTTATGCTGTTTTAAAAGTTTTGTGTTAACATGGTTTATGGTGCTCTGGAAAGAGTGCTTTGGTTGTGAGCAATGAAAATGTTTCTTTGAAAGCATCTTGTTTTAAAGCATTTGAATTCATTCACTCTTGTTTTAAGTAGAACCAGTGATAGGAAGCTAAGTCAAAAAGTTACAGTCTTAGATTGCTAACTTGGCTGCTAAACCTATGTAGCACTCACTGTTGAGTCTACTAGGACTTGAGAGGTTTAATTCTAATAAAACAGGTAATGGATGTGTATGTTTTGTTTAAAAGGGTGGCAAAACTCCTAAGTATTGATTTTACTGAAATGTTTAAGATCTTCGTTTTACAGACATACGTAAGCTCAGAAAGCCAGCCATGGATTGTCCCTGTGTAGTGTGAAGACCCAGTCCTACATAAGCGACCTGCAGCTTCCTGGACAACCATTTATGTCACACTAATGTTGAATGGAATTCTGTTCTATGATTGGTACCCCCTGTGTAATGGTTGAGTACTAGAGAAATCAGCAGCTGAGCAGTAAAAATGAGCTTAGTGTACCGTGCCCATCTGGACCACCTTCTCAGTTTGAATTAATGGTGTTTTTTCTTCAGGTTTGAGTCAAGCCAGGGTGTGAGTTTTAAAAATCATTGAAATATATGAATTACAAAGCACATTCTCCAATTGGACACACAGAAGCACAAAATCCATGGGTGTCCAATGATGTCTCTTCAGTTTGGCCATGCTGCTTGAGTTTTTATGTATTTAATATTAGTAAAAGTATTGCATTTAAGATGGTTAAGTTGTAAAAAATAAATAAGTTTAAATAAAGTTGTCTTTGACATTATTTCTGATCTTGTGTTTTTCCTACATATGGTCCAAAACCTTTTGTATGTTGAGGAGCTGAGGACAGGTATAGAGTCTGCTGTCTTATTTTACTTAAATTCCTGTGGAATATGTGATTGTGTCTTAATTTTACAGATAAAATAATGGGATGGGGAAAATGATAAAACGCTGGATTCAAATGTTTCAAAGAATTACATTAAAGGTATCCTGCACCTGTTAGAGTAAATCTGAAAAGTTACAAGGTTATGCTTACATTCCTTTAATTTGAAGATTAATTTAAGTTCCTAATACTTAAGACTTGATGGGAAAGTCTGAAAGAACAAACTTGTCTTTAGAGCTGTAAGGCCTACCCAGTTTGTATCTCACTAACACCGTTTTGTCTGATATATACAGTGCTGTTTTAAGTGGGGTGTGTGTCATATTTGCTAATGCTTGCTGGTGGTACATTGAGATTGAAGCCTGCCAGGGAGACCAAAGTGTGAGATAGCTTGATTGAATGTATTTTTCAAACTTTTGTATAGTTAGAGTTTGAAAATTAGGTGCCTAATTTCAGGATTTGTGTTGAGTACTTGTGCAAGTATAAGTTTGTTAATGTGCCACATGTAAAGAGCAGAATGAAATGTGTGGCATCTTCCTCAAATGATTG
Organism: Zapus hudsonius; assembly: GCA_004024765.1. Lineage (NCBI taxonomy): Eukaryota > Metazoa > Chordata > Mammalia > Rodentia > Dipodidae > Zapus > Zapus hudsonius. The sequence continues at coordinate 20,812 of PVHP010004367.1, forward strand.
GTGATTTTATCTCAAAGGTACATTAATGATTTAAGACCCTAGGCCTAATTTAGAAATTACATTTAGAAGAGTACCTGTTCCTCACATTTAGGTGTGGGCTAGGAAATTACATCAGCTTACGTTGACATCAGTTTGTATTTGAAATAGTTCATGGGTAGGTTCAGTGAAAATTTGAATAGGGAACTTGACAAGATTCCTAACTACTACATGCTATACAGATGTATATGTGTTGAGTAGGGGAGAATACTGGGCAGATAACATTGAGTGTCTTGAAGTGTGTGCAGTATTTAAGAATGTGACCAGTGCAGAGCATTTACTGCCATCTACCCTTTTGCATGTCCTAAGGAAGCTGAACCTTAAATGGCTTGCAAAGATCTCCTGCTTTGGAAATCCTATCCCTGAAAAGCTAAATCTCCAGTGACTGGAAATGGTGGGCCATCCCCAAACTCAAAACCCAGAATGGTGAAAGCACCAAGGCACTGATAAATAGTATGCAAGGTGTTCTCTGGGACTTAATGATTCCTGTTTGAGGTAGGCTGCTGAATGTCTGGAAGGTGGAGAAAGGATCAGGAGTTGAAGGCCAGCCTCATCTACTTGCCAAGTTTGAGGCCAGCCTGGGCTAGAAGACCCTGTCTCAATTGGCATGTTTCCCTTGTATAGGACAAAAGAAAGCCAGGTACTTTATTAGGTTACAGAAAATAGCAAGGCAAATGATTTCTGAAGTCTGCATGCCTTTGTATAGCTCATCTAGCTTTATGGACCTCACTTTGGTGAGTTTTCGTCTGAGCACCTGACTGCTAAATTTAAATGCTATGGAGCCTTACAGTGTAGTCTGTTCAAACAGTCAGTAGCCCCATTGATAAGTTAGGCAAGTTAAGTGTTGTGCAATAAGCTCAGGCTCAATGAAGTAGCTATCATAGCTAGAAAATCCTCAAGTGCCTGGGACAGTTTGTGGGAGAAGGTGGTACTCAAGTCTTGTCCTTCTGTACCATGTCTAGTTCCTGAGGAACCTCCTTCCCTGAAGCACACTACCTAGCAGGTACTTAATGGCTAAAAGATGAGGGTTGAGAACAGGGACCTTGGTTGGCTACAGGCAGCAAATAGCTGATTTCAGTGTAGTGAGGGAAGGGAAAGTGAAGGGCCACTGCACATATTGGAGGTCTGCAATTGTATTTCCCATTGGTGCTGTACTGGATTATCAGTTTCAAGACATCCATTTAATGTAGTTGGAGTCCACAACGGTCTCAGTAAGTTAGGATTAGGGCTGGAAGTTCTTTGAGTGCTCTGGAGGGAAGAGTTAACCTTGTCTGCCACTCTTACAGTGATTGCTGCTCTCTCCTCCCCTGGGTGCAATCACAAGGACCCCTGTGATTGTATTGGCTGCCCAGATAGCATAAACATGGTTCTAAACAAGTTGGTCCCCAGCATTAATTCCATTTGCACCTCAATGTCCTTTTACTGTGTAACTATATTTCCAGGTGTTACATTTGGATATTTTTGGAAGCCCATTTTGCGGGCCACAGCCTCTCATCTTTTCGTGGAATTATGTAACTTTGATCGTGGTTAGTCCTGAAGATTTAATTTAGACTCAGCTTAAATTTTTGACCAGTATTAATGGGAGGCGAGAAGTAGTCTGAGCAAACTGTTTTAGCAGTTTTCCTTGACAATATTTAGATGTCAGTTTGTAGAAGTTTAAAGAGAACATGGTTACTCAAACAGTAAATATCCAATTATTTTGTTTGGATAAAATGAAGATTTGCTCAAATTGAAAATGTTCATCTAACTCTCAAAACCATTCTAGAAAAAGTAAGCCCTCAGTTGAGCAGGTAGGTTGATCAGTGAAAGACCTCCAGAATGGAGAAGTGATAAAATATTTGGTAGTAAAATGCATAAGCAATGAATTATTTTCAGAAATATACATGATGTAAAGTGACCTTCAGTGTTTTAAAATCTTCAAATGACTTCAAACTGGGGAGTGAGCCTTTGGGGAAGATTAAAACAAGCAATTCGATGTTCGATATAGAAATTTTGTTTTATTTCAGTGCAACCACTAGTAAAGTAAAACATTGTTCTTTAAAGCCTCACAGGGCGAAAAAGAAGCTAACAAAATAATCCATAAAGCAAAGGACAAAGGGAAGAAGAGCATGTTGCTGGAAATAAGCAATGGTGATATTTTAAATAGTCTGTGCTTTACTCACACAGCTGTACTTCACATGCAGAGCTTAGTTATTTTGACCATTGTGCATGTAGGCAACTGGTGACCTGCCTGTGGTCAAAGTCACTTTCTGGCCTGGCACAGCAACATCTGTTAAGCCACAGGTCCCTGTAAACAAGGAGCAGGTCTAATTTTCTCAAAGTATCTGGAAAGTAGGTATAAGAAAATACTGAATAATTTCCATTTTTCAGTTTCTCATCTTCTAAAGCAAGTTTTTCTGTTGTTTTTCCCCAGAGGTGGGACTGGGGAGTATGCTAATGTTGGTGAAAGCAAGCATAAAACTGCACGGGATTTGATATACAGCAAAAGCTATCTGGATTTAGTGTAATGTGAAAGTGGCAGAGATTGCTCACTAGGACCGGGGAGTGACAGGGCTGCGATAGCTTCCATAGTTATAAACCATTGTGAGTCCCCACTCATATCTTCCCTCTCTAAATTAGTCTGTTTTGTATTGGTGTCATCATCTTTTTATTATCAGGCACTGAAGTAATGAATATCAAGGCCATTTTGTATCTGGAAGTTTGTGTTTTAAGCAAGTTTCTATATTTTTTATTAAATCAGGACATGGAAAATCATGAGTCCATGATCTCAGTTCCCAAATGACTTTTCTTGTGTTGCTATTCTCCAGCAGACAGCTGTGGTCTGATGCATGACCCTAGACCACAGGTTGTTTGCCTGTAAGGAGGTTACAGGTGGTTTTGAGATAAACCGTGTGTAAAATGGGAATCAGTATAATGAAGTAGTACTGACACCAAATGAAAGGCTCAGAGTGAGTGCTGCTGTAGTTCTGAGGGGAGTGACTAATGTGTACTGCATTTGGTCCACATTAAAAGATACAGGTAATTAGAAGGGGCACACTTGTTAGTCTAATTCAGCATATATAAATACAGTAATTTTAGTTGAATTTTGTTTTTGACAATTTGGCCATGGTATGTTGGTCTTTACTTAATGAGAAATCTAACATTTAACTTTATTTTCCATCCAAAAGTGGAATGTACAAGTTAGTACCAAGTGAAACTATTCAGTGGTAGTTGATTGATAGGTCTTACTGTCAGGATAAATCCTAGTTTTCTTATATGAAATTTTAGAGTGCTTCTGTAGAAATGCTTACCATCTCAAAAATGAGGGAATATTAGAAAATCAAAGGCCCAAAACGGTATATTTTATTCATTTAAAAAACTTAATCCTACTGATGTTTAAAACCTACTGTAATATTTTAATCATAGGTCTCCCTCCAAAAGGATGCCATTCAGAAGAAATTTTCATTTTTGTATAGGGCTATTACTTTGTATTCATTTGGTTTATAAAATTAAGGGACAGCAATACATTTAGTAGTCATGTAATTCAACTTTAAATTATAGGGTTCTCACACATCCAGTTCTGGGTAATGATAGGATCTGAAAACAGGAAGCACAGATGAACCTTCAAAAATCTGTCAGAAAAAAATGTTAAAGCAAGACTTTGGCAGTTCAGTAGGTTACTTTGAAGCAAATAAACTTGTTATATAATGAAGGGCATAATTTTAAACAGCTGAGAAAGACTTAGCTATGTATGACCTTTGCCCATTTTCAAAAAGAAGACATTGCTAGCTAGCCACAGAGCACATGCTACTGTGCTACTGAAGAAAACTCTAAGGTGAGTAATTGGTGTTGACACATTAGCCATGTTGTAATGGTGGTAAATGCTGCTGACGCTCTACTTTGCTAAAGCCATCAAGTAATTGGGGGAAGTCTGCGGAAATCAATCTCTCTTAAATAGTTAACCATAAGGTATATTTGTATTAGCAAACAATGCTTTCAAAATGTTCCACTTTGGAAACTGCTTAAATCTTTTATGTTGACCCAGTGGCTTTGTTTGCAAAGGTAAACTGAAGTAGAATTAAGCAACTGTTTGACAGACTTGAACACTGTATGACCACACGGAATAAAGTGAATTTTAGAAAATGCTTGATAACTGCCCTTTACTCTTCCGGCTCTTGGGAGAGATTTGAAGAATTCTTAGAGCTGTGATACTGTAGCCTCTTTAGTCCTCACTCATGCTCCTGTGCAAATCTTTCCCCTCTTTTTTTCTTCCCTCTTTCCCTCTCCACCCTTTTTTCTTCCCTTCCATCCTCTATCTCTCTTCATCTATATGTTTACTGCCACTGGTATCTTATGCATATTGTTAAAGATTTTTAGTAATCATTAACCTATTATTACACAATTAGTTATTTGTAGACCTATCAAAGTAATATTTTTTAAAATTTCAGTTGGGTGTTTTTACACTCACGGGAAACTCCTTAACATAATTATTGAAAGTTATGGCAGCTTTTGAAATAAATGATGAAGGCCAAATCCAAAATGTTCCTGAACCTACTTTTCTCTGAATTGTAGGGCACAATCATAGCTTCCTAGTCACCTCTTTTTGATGTGCTTGGAATTTACATGCCATCTGCAGTGTATTGATGCCACTTTCATCATATTTAAAGAACTTCAACATGTTGTTTTTTAATCCCCTGACACTGCCCAAGAAACAAGCTGACAATATATGTAGCAATTTTTGAAACATTACCTGAAGACTGCCCAGATTCTCCTCTTCATGTTCTTCCAACCTGTGAGCTCGTATTCTTATGAGGGAGAGGGAGAGACAGAAACAAGTCTTTGCTTGGCTTTTGAAATTTTGAAGGTGTCTTTCATAGGAAAAGGAAAAGACATGTATAAACCATAATAAATTTAAAAGATTGCCTAAAGATTTCGCATTGCTACGATGAGCAAGAGATGATGTGGTAATACTATGGTTTCGTGTCCAAAGACCTATGTAGTAGGGGGGAGGGGGAAACCTGTCTCCACTAAACCTGTGGGCTGAAATTTGTATCTACATGTATGGGAACTATGAGACATCATTGGAAGATCAGTTTAGAATCATTTTAGTTTATTGAATGGATTAAAAAGGGTAGTAGTGAGCTAACCAGACAAGGAGGGAATAAAATGGGATTAAGAAACTGGGCGACAAAGTGAACATCTGCACCAACAGTAAAGAGAAGAATCCTTGGTTGATGACAGGATGAGAAGATGCTTCTGAAAAAAGCATTCTGTGGTGGGTGCCTCCTGGGCCTTGTGGCTATAGCAAAGGTGAATCCCTCGAGGGCACCACAGTCCATACTTCATGTGAGATAAACTGCTGGAGAGCTGCATCTGGCAGCACAATGACAATCCCATTGCCTAAATACCACAGTGATGTTTCTATAATTTTGAGGAATTTTGTTATAATTTTATCCATCCCTTCGTGTGGGACTTGTGTTAACTGTTTTTAAATATACAGTAATACCTAGTAATTCTTGTTAAGCACTGGGTACTCATTTAATCTTAATACAAACTCAATAATTGCTATGAAAATCATTGACAGGCTACAGACAAGGAAACCAAGGCAGTCGTGTTGCCGGCCCAGTTGCCAGGGCTAACTGGAGGAGCTAGACTGCAAATGGTGGAAGTGTGCTTCCAGCCCAGTGTTCTTAACTGCTAGGCTCCTATTTAGAGGAAGCAGGTCACTGCAGGGGTGTCTGAAGGGAGTATCTTGTCCTGATCCCCTTTGCTTCCTGCTTGCCATGAGGTGATGCCCACCTAACCAAGGTACTGAAGCATCAGAGCCAGCAGATATGGACTGAAACTATGAAGCAAATCCTTATAACTTAGTTTAAGTATTTTCACAGGAAAATCTTAATTTTTTTAATACAATTGACATTCAAAATGGCTATCTTTAAAGCTTTAAGAATTATCAGAAAAGACAGTTCAGTAAAATAATTTTATACAAAATATAAAGGCCAGTAGTAGTCCTGAGTATGAAAACAAGTTACAAAATAATACTGCAAAATGATAATATAGCCAGGAGATTAAGAATGAATGCAGGCCGGGCGTGGTGGCGCACGCCTTTAATCCCAGCACTCGAGAGGCAGAGGTAGGAGGATTGCCGTGAGTTTGAGGCCACCCTGAGACTACAGAGTGAATTCCAGGTCAGCCTGGGCTAGAGCGAGACCCTACCTCGAAAAACCAAAAAAAAAAAAAAAAATGAATGCAAAAATTCACTGAATCTGATTGAAGTTCTGTAGCATGCAAAGTTTTCCATATATATTTAGGCAATAGCACTCCAATAAAAAGCTCAGCAGAATTTACTTTGGCATTTGAAAGAAGTCTAGTATCTGAAAAAAAAAAGGTGAAAAGTAAAATTGTTACACTAAGAAACATATAAGGGAGGCTAGAGAGATTGCTCATGGTTAAAGTGCTTGCTTGCAATGCCTGAACTTGGGTTCAATTCACTAGTACTCACGTAAAGTCAGGTGCACAATGTGGCATGTGCACTTGAAGTTTGTATGCAGTGGCAGGAGGCCGACATGCCTGTCCATTCTCTCTGTCTCTTTCTCTTGTAGATAAATAAAAAAAATATTCCTGAGACTACATTGTGAATTCCAGGTCAGCCTGGACTAGAGCAAGAAGACCCTACCTAAAAAAAATTTTTTTAATGACATTTGTGCCAAGTAGGCCTGGAGCCAGGCGTTACAGTTACCTGAAGTTTTTAGTTCTGCCCACCCGAGCCTGCCTGTATCAATCCCACATCCCTTTTCTCCAGTTCCCACTTCAGAACTGGATTAACAGTTTGTCCTGAAGGTAGCTTCCTTTGGAAGAAGAGTGACTTGTCCCTGAGAAGAATAGTGATGTGTGGAAAAATTAGGTCACTTCCTTCAAAGCAGTACGGTGTTCTCTTGGTCTTTTCCCATCCTTGGATGACATGTGGTCAGTGCTGGTGAGTCCAGCTTGGCACTGTAGAGAAGCGACTGGGTGGGATCTTGAGGGTGCAGTGGGCGGGGCTGAAAGGTACTTTGTCCTGGATGATGGAGCACAGCCTCCCTCCATAAATGTAACTGCTTCATTAGAGTCAGACAGGCCTGCACACATGCACGTAGAGATCACAAGAGCAGGAATGAGTGAAATGAGAAAGCCCTCAACTCCACGGCTAAGGTTGCTGGGTGTCCCATCTCATGAATGCCAAGACCCTTTATAAATTGTAATCCAACATTGTCTAAGCTAAAAGCTCCAGGGTGATACCTATCTCTCACGTTAGCACACATGTGTGGTATCTGGGTTTCCTAGGGCAGAAGTGAGTGCAGGCCATATCAATGTGACATTGCAAACATGTCAGTTTGTAGAACTCGTTTCAGAAGTAGCTGCAGTAGGGGTGAGATGAGGATTTAGAAAGCTGCATGGAAGGTCTGCATGCCCCCTCAGACACAAATCTACTTGCTTGTGTCCTGAACTAGTCTTCAGAGCATTCATGAAGAGCTCCCAATATGCTATCAGCCAGAAACTAGGAGATTAAAGGCATTCCATTCCCACCTGATACCAAGATAGCGACTAAATTGAGAGGAAGCTGGGTCTACTGAGCATAGCAGCCAGAAAACAAGTCAGATTAAGAACCTTGGCAAGGAGGCTTTGACCAAGACTTCCTTATTGTGGATGTTACCTTTGGGAGTAAATTATTTCCCAAAGAAACCACAGTCATGGTGCCCCTTTGGCAGAATCACACTAGTCACTAGAGGTCTTCACAGGACTCACTTCAGTTATGTGCCAATGAAACTGAGCTTTTCAGCTCTAAATTCACTCATCACCACCTGCACTGTGGAAGTGGAGTGTGGCCTTCAATTATTTCCCAGTTGTTGTCTTTCCTGAATCTGCTGTGCTCAACTGGTAGGCTCTGGTAGGATGTATGACTTCTCCATCACCAGATACTCAGGGTGGGGCAGTGAGCAGCACCCCGAGGTGGGGGCTTCCTGCAGGCAGTCTCACAGCTGTGTGTCTCCGTAGGACTCTTAGAATGTGTACTTCCGGTGAATTCCCCTGACTTAACCTTATAATGCCTTCTCTTTCAAGCTGTGAGTAAAACTGACTTTCTAGCAAGAGCTAGGTCTCAATCTTTGTGCAGCCCACAAAGACTGGGGACTTATCCTAACCCTTGGGAGGGTGCTTTCTCTTTATGTCTGTTTTCTGTTGTTTTTTTTCCTGGATTCCTTTGAGCTCGCTCGTTACCCAAGTCTTCATTATTACAAACTCCTGTTATGATTAGCAATAACATATATTGAACTGTCTTGTTCCAACTTTTGTGAGCTTTCACTCCTGACTGGACCCAAACTGATATAAGATGACATCAAATTTGCTAATTGAAGACAGTGAATTTCCACTGATAAGTCCATGGGCCATGGGGATGGGGAGAAGTATTCCCTCCCAAGATCAGAGCCAGAACCCAATAAAGGAATGAATGTAATTTCCTGGGAAGTAAGCCTTTGGAATTGTTACTAATAGAAATTAAAACAATTGCTCTCTTCCCTTTCTTAATTGTACACTGATGCTGCCATTGAAGTTCTTAACCTTACCTTACCAGTTTGCATGGAGACATACTGGATTACAAGTAGCCGATCTGTTCCATGATGCATTGTTGTCCTTCCAGACCGCCTTTAGGTCAAGTGTAAACAAATCAGTACCCAGCTCAGATTTTGAACTGAGAATAATAATGGATAAACAGTATTGCATTCCTTAGGGAGGCCTGACTACTTGGCTTGTAAGATTATGGTATGTGGACACTTGGGTGGGGGGCTATAGGAATGACTTCTAATTGCTCCCATGTTCTTTTTAATAATAAAGTTACTAAATTTTTGCTGAGTGTTGCCAGGATGTAAACCATATTCTTCCAACTTCCTTTGTAGATACAATGAGATGTGAGAGGAAGTGATACAGTTAAGTTTAGGGGCCTCACTCTGCTGGTCTTCTGACTTTGTGAGGCTTGACTACTCATGAGAGTCAGAGAGCCTTGTATAGACAACCCGCTGTGTCCTGCAATGCTCCCACTTCTCCTGGGTTGCCTGGTTTCCTCTAGACTTATATTGGAGAGAATTATCAAGTTCTTTGGTTATTTTTTGAGCTAATATATTCTCAGTATTTTTGTTATATCAGCCTATCTATCTCCTAACTAACACCATCTTTTTACCATGTCCCTTTCAAATTAAATGCATTATTTTCTAAGTGTGTTATCTGACATGCAACTTTTACAGTATTTCTTTCCCTTGTGTCTACCTCTCCTATTTTTTTTTTTTCTGGAAGAAGTGTTTGCAGAAATCTTGGGCTTCATCTCATTACTTCACCATCACTGCCTGAGGCAGAGCCAGAATGTAAATGTAAAGTTGTGTGCAGCATAAGTTCCCTTGAGTCTGTAATTATAATGCATTCCAATTCCAGGCTCACCTCAAGAGGAAGAGCCTGCTGCTCCAACCTGAGATTGCATTTGGTGTCAATCACCCAGTGGGGGCAGACAGAGGAAATGGCTGTAGTGAATAACACTAAATGAGGCAGGGTACAGTATCAAACATTACTCACTTTCCTTGCTGATGTTCTGGGAGAATTTAGATAATATAGAAGCCCTAAGGGTAGAATGAGAGAATTCTAATATAATTTGTAGGTGGAAAAAATATTTCATAACAAAATGATATTTTAGTTAATCTTCAAAAGCCTCAAGTAATATAATTACATTTTATGCTGATTATAATGGATGATTATTAGCAAAGTCTTCTCATTTCTTATCATGAAATCATAAATACAGTCCAAAATATAAGATAAGTGTTTCATTTATGCAATCTATAATAAATACAAATATGAGAAATTTTTTCTATATAAGTTACTAAAAGTTTTAGAACACTTAATTGTACATACAAACATAATTTTAAGACATTCATAAAAGCAATTGCTGTAAAAGTGATTGTTGATCTATTTTATTTGCTAAATTAAAGTATGTTTATTTCTTTTTAAATATGTGAAGCAGCTGGGGAGATGGCTCAGTGGTTAAGATGCTTCTCTGCCAAGCCTAATGAGCGAGGTTCCGTTCCCTCCTGTCAGTGTAAAGCCAGATGCATCGAGTGGCACATGCATCTGGAGTTTGTCTGCAGTGGCCCTATGCCCTGGCACACCCATTCTCTCTCTCTCTCTCTCTCTCTCTCTCTCTCTCTCTCTCTCTCTCTCTCTCTCTCTCTCTCTCTCTCTCTCTCTTTCTCTCTCCCTCCTGTGTGTGTGTGTCTTTCTGCTTACAAATAAGTATACTTTGTGGTGCTGGAGAGATGACTCAGCAGTTAAGGCATTTGCCTGCAAAGCCCAACAATCCGGGTTTGATTCTCCAGTGCCCAAGTAAAGCTAGATGCACAAAGTAGTACATGCGTCTTGACTTTGTTCACAGTGGCTGGAGGCCCTGGTGTGTCCATTCTCTCTTGTCTGTCTCTCTTCTAATTCTCTCTGTTTGCAAATTAATAAATGAAAATGTTTTTTTTTAAAAAAGCCAAAAGAGAAAAACCCAAAAAATATGTGAAGCAAAGGTTAGAGATAGACTATTCTAATTGAATCTTTAAATTCAGAACACATAATTTAGGCATTGATCTAGAACCCTTGTACAAAGGTAAATTATTTAGTAAAAATATTCAAGTAAATGTATGTTATAATAAATATAAATCAATATTTTGAAATACTAAACTAAATAAATTAATTGCTGCCATTAATTTGATTCTTCTTAAAAATATATTTTGCAAATTGTAGAAGCAAAATTAGTACAAGTACTGGAAAATAAAACATGGTTTTCCAAATTTTAAAATTTTAAAATCACTTTTATAGTATCTATCCACTGAATACCTAAAATAATATTTCCTAATGATTGCATTATACTTCACTTTACTTTTATTTAAATACTTTTGACCTTTTAAAGAATAGTCTTATTTTACACTGTTGCCAGTAGTGAATAAGGATTCATCTTTCTGCACACTCCTGGCAGCATTTGTTATCACTTGAGTTTTTGGTGATAGCATTCTGACCAGAGATTGATAGAATTTCAAAGTAGTTATTTGCATTTCCCCATGGCTCACAATGTTGAACACTTTTAAAGATGTTTATTAACCCTTTTGTATTTCTTATTTTTGAACTTTCTGATTGGGTTGACTTTTTATTGTTACATTTTTGAATTCTTTATTTATTGTAGAAATTAATTGTCTGTCAGCTATATATCTGGTAAAGATTTCTCCCATTGTGTAGGTTGCCTCTTGACTTGGTTGATGGTTTCCTTAACTGTACAAAAAGAAGAAGAAGAAGAAGAAGAAGAAGAAGAAGAAGAAGAAGAAGAAGAAGAAGAAGAAGAAGAAGAAGAAGAAGAAGAAGAAGGAAGAAAGAAAGAAAGAAAGAAAGAAAAAAAACCTTTTTAATTTCATGAGGTCCCATTTGTTAATTGTCTGCTTTATTTCCTGGGCAAAAAGTCCTTTCCTATGCCTATATCTTGAAGTCTTTTTCCTGCTTTTTCCTCTAGATGTTTCAGAGTTTCAGATCTTACATCTGTTCTTTGATCTATTTGGAGTCAATTTTTTATGCAGGGTGAGAGACAGGGATCTAATTTCATTCTTCTACAAGTAGATATCCAATTTTCTCAGCACCATTTGTTGAAAATCCTGTCTTTCATTGAGTATGTAATTTTGACATCCTGGTCAAAAGTCAGGTGGCTATAGTTGCATGGACTTCACTTGAATCTGTTATGTTTCTTTGATTTATATGTCTGTTCTTGTGCAGGACCATGTTGACTTTGTTAATATTGCACTTGAAATCAGGCATGGTGATACTTCCAGCAGTGTTCTTTTTGTTGAGGATAGTTTTAGCTATCTGGAATCTTTTGTGCTTATTTTCTAAATATTTCTGTGAGTAATAGTACTGGAATTTTATTGGAGTTACACTGAATCTAAATATGGCTTTTGGTAGGATGGCCATTTTCCTAATATTCTTTAAATGCTTGAACATGGAATATCTTTTCATTTTTTAATGTCTTTCTCACAATCTATCTTCAATGTTTTAAAATGTTCATTGTAGAAGTCTTTCATTTCCTTGGTTGGGATGTTCTGATATATTTAAATTTTGTGGCTATTGTGATGGAGCTGTTTCTGTGATTTCCTTCTCAGTCATTGGTTGGTATACAAGAAAGCTGTTGATATGTTACTTTTATATCCTGCCAGTTTGCAAAGTGTTTATCAGGTATTTTCTGGTGGAGTGCTTAGGCTCTCATATATGGAATCATATATGCAAGTAAGGAAAGTTTGACTTCTTCCTCTCTGATTTGTATCCCTTTATTTTCTTCTCTTGTTTTATTTCTTGAGCTAAAACTTCACACACTATATTAAATAGCAGCAGAGACCATGGTGACCCTTGTCATGTTCCAGTGGGAAAGCTTTGAGTGTCTCTTCATTTTGCATAATATTTGCTGTAGGTTTGTCATATATAGCCTTTATTATATAGGTATGTTCTTTCCATCCCTAGTATCTCCAGTGTTTTATCATGCATAGATACTGGATTTTCTCATAGGCCTTTTATGTATCTATTGAGATGATCATGTGGTTTATTTCCTTGAATATATTTATATGAGGCATTACCTATATTGGTTTACATATGTTGCATAACTGGAAAGAAGCTGATGTGATCAAGGTGAATGAGCATTTGATATGTTCTTAAGTTCTTAAATTCAGTTTATAAGTGTAACTGGTGTAGCCATTATGGAAATCGGTGTGAAGATTTCTCAAAAAGCTAAAAAGATCTACCATATCATCGAGCTATATCACTCTTGTGAAATAAATCCTAGGACTCTACACGTTTTGACGTAGATGCTTGCTCATTCATGTTGACTGCTCAGTAGCTAGGAAGTGGAATAATACATGTAGATGCTCATCATGACGAATGGACAGTGATAATGTGCTACAGGCACACAATGGAATTTCATTCAGCTGTAAAGAAAAATAGATAATTAAATTTGTATAAAGTTGATGAATCTAGAAAATTATACATTAAGTGAGGCTCAGAAAGGCATGCCACATGTTCTATCTCTATGTGGATCTTAGAACTGAATTTCAAGATTTGTCTGTAAGTTGAAGTAAGAGTCAGTGTAGGCTAGAAAGGAGCCCTGAGGGAGTGAAAGTGAGGGCTTATGTGAAAGGGACAGTAGATATGTAAGTAAGTGGGTGGAATACTGTGGGTTAAAGGGTTTTAAAGTTATCAGGGGAGGGGAAAGAGGAGAAAAGGCTATGGGGGGAGTTAATACCCCAAACTAAGAAAGTTATAAAATATGTCATAAGGCAACCTACTTCTGTGTTAGCTAATTTAAAATAAATAATTTAAAAGAGAGTCTAGGCAGAAGTACCTTATAGGGGTATACAGTGCTGTTCTCAGAAGCCATACGTTGTTACAAGAAAACTTCTAGAAAGCCATGGGCCAGGGGTGGGCTAGCTCACAGTGAGTTGCCAGTAGAGAGAGCCTTGAGGCCCCCAAAGCAGTACAGGTATTTTCAAGGCTCTTGGTACTACCAGGACTGCATGGTGAGTTCCTGTTGCCGGAAACACTACATATTTTGGTTGTAGAACACTCAGGAGTCCAGCTGGCGCTGAGATGGAAGCTTCCTCTGCTGATTAGCTGGTAGTGCTAAAAAAGTGCTATCAATAGTGTTCCCCAGTGATTGGATCCACCATGAGTCCTACACTACTGACCAGCCAGATGAAATGTGCCTACTGATTCAATAGTGGCACAGTGTTACCAGAGTAACCAACTGTGCTCAGATTGAATTTGAAGCACACTCCACAGGAGGGAACTCATGCCTGGTGCTGAAAACCTAGTCAGAAGCCTATGGCTGGGAAAGTCTTAGACCCAGCAGGCAGAGTTACTACTGTTGTTTTGCTAAATGGATTGGTTGAACCCATAATTGCTCTTTAAATATTTATGTTTATTCTCACATTTGGACAGAGAAGCTTCTTTTTCCACAGATGATGGTAACTACTGAGGCAGCTCAAAACTAGAAAATCCAGAGAATAAGTACTGTTGAGTACTCTGAGCTAAATGAGACATCGCACTCCAAGCTCAGGGAATATTGGGAAAAGGGAGCAGAAAGAATGTAAGAGCTAGATGATGAGGTGTGCTTTGGGATGCTTTCTTCTAGACATGGAGTGGATGCTGCATTCATGTCCCCTCAGCAGCTGTTGCTACTTGCCTCAGACCTGCACAGTATTGGGCCCATCAGCATTTAGCTATAAATGATGGAACAGGGTCTAAAATTTAAAATAAAATACTAATCAGAAAAAGTAGGTTCAGTGGCTAGAGTACCCAATTGAGTAGACAACAGAAGGTATGTATGTTTGAGAATTGTCAGTTAAAAATAGCATGGTATTTTGCATCATTTTCTTAGCTAGAATAAACACATTAATTCATATTCAAATAGATAACCACCTAAGCACAAATATTTTTATTTTTATTTTTTTATTGTCCATAATGAGTTACAACATTTAGTGGGCACACAATGAGTTGTTATCCTCAATTCCCTGCTGCTTCCCCTTCCCCAATCCGCTGGATAACCTCCTCCATGGGTCGTCTGAATCTGTCCTTGTAAACACAAATATTTTAGATGCACTATATACAAAACCATCTTTTATTACTTCACCCCACACTTTGTTTAACAACTGATATATCACTTCAGTATAAAAAAAATCTTACAGGTATTTTTGATTAAGCAGTCCTACCTGCTCTTCAGAAGGTGGAGTCCTGCTGGAAGCGGGTGTCACTAAGAAAAGATCTTGAGTACAGCACTAAGGTGTATAGACAACTTGACCTCTGGCTATTTCTTCTGTCTTTCTGCTATAGATGATTAATAAATTGAGTCAGCTTCTTTCTGCATGATGAAGCTGTCCCTGGAATCTGTAAGCATAAAATAAACCCTTTCCTCCCCTAAGCTGCTTCTGATTGGGTGTTTGTCCCAATGTAACTGCAGCAGTCTTGAAAAGAGGTGGATGGTACACCTGAGAATAAAACCTGAGATTGTCATCTGGCCTCCATGTGCACTTGCTCATGTGCACACACACAGCAAATTCAAATTATTGGGCAATAAATAAAAAATTTAGCTCAGTTCCATAAAATATACGTTGTTTTTGTTGACCATGACACACTTACGGAGGGACTTGGACTTGATGAAGGAATATTGAGGATTAGGGTTTTCTATCATCCACTGCCTTGGGCCATGTATCAAAATGGTAGATGAGTTTCCGATTCTTGGGATCCTGCCCAGATCACATGTGTGTGGTACACTAAGATGTTATACATACTTTTGATGGACTAAAGCTGAATGGCATCTTAATACTCCTGGAGACAAACCTCAGAGGGAAGATGTGGGATAGATGTCTGTTGCCATGGACAGCCAGGAAACCTGATAGAAAGAATGAAGATGGAGATACATAAGCTAAGGATACTGGGAAAATGGTTGAAGACCATCTGGAATAGATTCATCTGCCTGGCTGGATCTGATACGTGGGAGAGAGATGGTATGTTAAGGAATCTTGGAAGCAACCCTGGATAGAAGTAGAAGGGCACATTTTTCCCTTCCTTTCTATGCCCCACTCCAGTTCCTCATGACATGCCTCCAAGAGAAGCTTCAAGCTTAATATAAAAGTTTGATGTCAAATTTAATTTTATTCTGGACATTAAAATTTTTAAATTGAAATGATGCTTACTATTAACAGAAACTAAACATTTTCTTTTCTGAGAATGACCACAAAATCATGGACCTGGAAAACTATTCTTTTGAAATAATGGGGAATGTGAAAACCATGACAAGACTTTTAACTTTTAACTTTTCCTTGCAAACAATTCTTGTGTTAGGCTTGCCTATCACACTAATATAGATCCATGGGATAAAGGATATCTTTCCTGAGTGTGGAATGGTTACATCTGTACTTTTCTAATTTAATTACTAGTCACAGAACTTTAGTTCTGGGTGGGAAATGAGATGAGGACCACCCTATCTTTAGTTGTAAAAGTGGACACCCACTCTCAACAGGAATGATAGTTGGGTCAGGAGCTAGCACAAGAGTTCTTGGGACTTTGTTTCCACAATGTTAGGAAAAGTGCTGTCTTTCACTTATGGTTTGTGAGGTGTGTGGGGGCCATATTTTCCACAACATGGAGTGGGCAAGGAATTTACACAAAAAACACTGATTACATACAGATGGCAGAATAAGTGACTTTCATTGCTTATAGAACCCAAGAGCTAACCATACTGGCATTTGTTGGTGCCCTGTTGTAGATGAAAGAAAAGAGAACAGTACGATTTGTTTTTAGAATGTTCAAATAATTATTAGAATTTGTCTCATGCATACATATATGCACACATTATGACAAAATCAAATCTATTTTAATAACATTTAGGTGAAACAACGGTTTTAAATAAGATACTCTACCAGGAGGAATTTCTTTTATTCATATACATATGAGGATATTGAATTTGACTGAGATATGAAGCAAATCTCTTTCTGGGATACTGGCATGGCAAACATGTACTATATCATTTTGGAATGGTTAATTGTTACTTAGCTAAATATTAAGTTGTCAGACTCCCAAAACAAATATTGTTCTTGAATGGTGTTCTTGAATTGGTGTTTAACGACTGGTTATATTTCTAATAGTATCTTTACCATTGACTTGAAAAAATATGAAGTAGTTTGGTTATAGGTGCATACCAAGCACATGGCAAGCTTCTGAGGACCTCTGTTAGTCTTCCAGTATCGATAGCATCTCTTCTGTATCACTGCTACAATTTTGACTCAAGTAGTATGTTCTCAAACTTACTTAGACCATTCCAAGGAAAATACCAAAATCTGCTTTGGAATTTAAATTTCTCTTTTTTAAAAAAATATTATCTTTACTGCAACTTAATGTTGACTGTGGACAAGTGCAAGGAAAAGGGCTGAAATATGAGAGAGCAGAGGACAAGAAGGAAGAAAAGAAAGCAACACATCTTCAGGAGATACACACTCTCCACTTGTCTCTCTGCTTGTCTGTCTTTGCAACAGTTGCCGACTTTCTTGAAGACAAGAAGTGTGCCTCTTCTACTTGTTTTTTTTTTCTAGTGTTGAATGCAGACTTATGTGGAGTTCTTTCTTTTCCCTCACCATCCCCCCTCTACCTGGCAAAAAGTTTAGCACTTCTTCTCTGGGGTACCATCTTTGTATTTCAGTGCCTCAGTGTTTCAGCCCCTATTTTATCTTCAGTGTGGTAGAAATTACACGTGACTGTGATGTCAGAGCACTCACATTGTGACTTTGAATCTACAGAAGGCCAATCATTCAGTATTGCTGTTGTTACTTTGCTATTTCTCAGCCTCCCATTCCAGTCTATCCAAACTCGTTTCCTCCTCTTGCCATGGGCAAAGAAAGTTTCTGTTTTATAATCTCTCATTTGTTTCCCATTTATTGGAATGTTTTTAAGTGTCCAAGTCATATTATTCTTCAAAATTTTCATAGGTCCTTGTTTTATAGTGAAGTTCTTCCCTGCTCTGCCAAGGTCCTTTGATTACAAGGTTTAGACCCATGCTTGTTCTGTAGTTTTTTATGTCTGTGTGGTCTTTATCACTCTTGCTTCCACAAACAGCATATTGTTTCCATCAGCACAGAAATCATATTTCTACCTCCTCTGTACAACAGGCAATCACTGGGGCTTCTCTTCTACCTGCATGGTCTACTTTAACACTTCAGGGCTTTGCCATTTGAAATTGCATTCGTGGTGGACTGTTTTATGTTGTGAAATATTTGTAAGTATTGGTTATGCATAAGCTGTAACTGTTATAACAAGAATTCTTATTGTAAAGTCATGAAATAAACAAGGCATTTTATAGTGCAACCATGTTTTCCATAGTCACACTTAAAAAGTTTTTAGTATCCTAGGCTGGAATATAGCTTAGGGATAAATGTTTGAATGTAAACCTCTATCAGCTAATAGTCCTCAGGCAGTTATGAGGGAGCAGTTCTTTTTATATAATTCAGGATGGAACAAGAAGAGCAAAATGTTAAATTTCTAATAAGTTTTATCTGAGTTTACAAAGGAAAAGAGAAGATTGTATATCATTCATAAAGCTGGAAACATTTCCTTAAATGATAAAAGTCTTCATTTTGCCTTGAGGTATTTATTTTGCCTTCAAAATAAAGACTGCATCCATTTACAAGCATGATTTTCATGTCTGTTGTTATTGAATAGAGTCTGAATATGTATATTAAAGATTTTGTGCTGAAAGTTGGCCTCCTGTTTGATGAAATTGACATGATAGAATTTCTGAGTGATGCAGTCTCGAGAAAAGTGATTATGTCATTGGTAGTATGCCCTTTGAAAGGATTAATGCAGTTATTAAAAGAACCTAGTGAATTCCCATACTAGATGGCTATTATATATTTAAAAAGTGGGCCTCCACTGAGTCTCTTGATTTTTCTTGCTCTGTTATCTCCCCTTTGCACATAGGCTCCCACTATAATGCCATCTGTCTCCCCAGAGCTAAGAAGATGGCAGTACCATCCACTTGGACCACCAAAACACTTCCTTTATATGTGACTTAGGTACAGAAAGTGGCCTGAGACAATGTTTCTCTCCCAGACAGATGTGTTCAGTCAGCCTGCCCCTCTCCTGATTGCTCTAATGCCATCATCCCGGCACATAGGGGTCATGCTGATGTTTTCCAAGCACCACACAATCATTTCTCTCAACACCATCATCTGCAAAGCTCATAGTGTTAGGAAAGAATAAGGTTAATTTTGGCATTCAGTTGATACAAGAGTTTCAAGTTACTCTTTTTTTTTTTTTTGAGGTAGGGTTTTGCTCTAGCCTAAAATAATCTTGAATTCACTATGTAGTCTTAGGCTGGCCTCAAACTCGTGGCAATCCTTCTACCTCTGCCTTCTGAGTGAGGGCTGGGATTAAAGGCATCTAACAGGAAGGAGAACTCACATGTTGTAAACTCTAAAGCGGAAATGCTGAAGGGTAAAGTTGGCTAAGTTGATTATTTTGCCTTTCTCTTTCAGCCCTGGACAAAAGACATATACCTTTTTAAATTTTAGGCCAACCAATCTGGAAATTTTCTTCTACCAACTCAGTCAAGGGATGCTGGTTCTCTCCTGGGGCCCAAGAGAATTTATGGTGCATGGGCTGTCATACAGAGGCTCCTTCATTTCAGTGAAGCACCCCAAAACTGTCATTAGTACAGACAATGGGTAGAGATGGGTGCCAGAGAGCATGTGCTTTAGACACTGATATATTTGTGAAATCTCAAATTTATAAGCTTTCCTTTCAAAATATTTATAATTTGCCTTATTTCCTGTTTTGTGAACTATAATTATTTTCTGAATTCTGCCTATTAAAATTTTCATGTAGCATAACTATAGTGACTCAATACTTATTAGAAATACTTTAGTCTTTTTACAGTTATTATAGGTGTTATTATATGTGTTGCTTCACAATTTTTATTTCTCCTATAAAGGCTCAGACAAGCTGGGTATTGCCACTTTTGAACAGTTGGTGGCTCCAGTGCTTTGCAGCTGTCTTACTGGTGTGGTGACAAAATGAGATGATTCTCTTCTTTCAAGAAACACATTTTGAAAACAAAGTTTCAAAAGCGAAAGCTTTATCACACATGGCTGTAAAAGAAGCATTTTTATACTGCTGTATACTTCAGACTGTATAATACATTATCCATACTGACTAGTATATTCACACGGGCATGAAAAGGATCTAGAGCATTCTTATTCCAATAGAAATATAACATGAGCCACATTTGCAATTAAAAACTTCCTAGTGGGCATATTTAAAAGAATAAAATTATCAATATCAAGTTTTTAAATAATTTTAACACATTATAAAAAGTTGCTGACTGTATCTTTCTCTTTGTCTCTTTTTTGTTATTGTTTTTATACTATCTCCAATACCTCAGTGTATCTTATGTTAATAACATACCTCACTTTGATCAGCATTTAAGTTGCACAGCAGAGGCATGTGGTCGTGTATGCTATACTGGTGAGTTCAGCTCTCGAGTAATGAAGGGCAACCCCTCTCTTCAGAAGACAGGAAGTCTAGGAATTGCTGACAGAGAAAGCAGTTTTCTAAAGGAAATGTTATTGGCCTTAGTAATGTAGTCCTATTACCACAAAGAAATCAAAATTGTGAAATCTGATTCACAGTTTTGATGGGATGAAGCATGCAGCTTAGCATGCAGCCTCATAGTACTGTGATATTGGCATTTCTAGGACTTTTCATTATTGAGTTCTTGGATTTCTCTAGAGGAGTTGGTCCTTCAGTATTTTAAACAAACTATACAATTTTTCCATGTGCGACTTCTAATTCTGACTGTTTTTTTGCACATTTCCAGAATTGAGCGTATGTATTTTTATTAAGTAGAAACTATGTATGGAAACATCATTTAATAGTACCATTTCCCTCCCCCTGACCCACTCACCTGAGAGCCCTCCTTCTTAGGGCACTGGTATTCACAATGGGTTGTGGGTGAGAGCAGCAGTACGTCATTGTGGAAGGAGGCAATGCCTGGATATTCCCTTCTACCCAGTGGCTCTTACAGTCTTTTTGCCCCTCATCCACAAAGTTCCCTGAGCCTTTGTGGGGGTGTTTTAAGTCTGCTTTAGTGTTGAGCTCTGAGCAGATTCTGGATTTCTGCTTCGGTGCCTTGTGAGTATCCTCAGTGCCTATCGCCATTCCCCTGGCGCTGGTGGTCATGCTCTCTGTGGACACAGCACTCTTGCTCATCTTGCCAATTCCTCTGTGGTTTCACCTGGGTCTTGGCTGATGATGTGTATTCTTTTATTTGGTATAAAGTCTACTACACTCAGTGTTTGCATCCACCTTTACAGGCAGCTGCTATTACCTGTGTTTTGAAGAGTCTCATCTCTGGCATCAGATTAGCTTGTTTGGGTGCTGGCTCCCGCAATGATCAGTCTTGTGTACCTAGATCCGTTCTATACCCTTGCACATCACAAAACATGTAAAGATATAGAAAGCTTGAAAGGAAAAATGACACATCAAAATTTAGGGAAAAATGGTCTGACTTCGAGCAGATCTTACTAAGCGAACACTCAAAAGAACAGAGAATGGAACGCCGCAAACTCTCCCTCATATGCGGTCCTTAGCCAGGATAACCGATTTCTTATCCAAACTAGTAGAAAGAACTGAGAGGGTATAAGAGTAGGGTAAGGGAAGGGGGAGGGAAATGGCTCAAACGTGAGGACAAACCAAATTAGATTCAAAAACATAAAATTCTCGCGAGCATACCGTAACCTAAAGAGTAAGTAGTGGGTGTCAGCTGGTAAGAGGGGCCGTGAATAGTAGGGGAGAATGTCTGAGTCTGTGAACAATTGAGCAGTCTGACAGCCCCAGGTCCTGGCCACTGGTTCCTTCCCTCACTGAGCTGTTGACCAAAGTGAACCATAAGGGTACAAAAACAAGACAGAATTCTGTCAAGGATCTTGAATGCTCTCCCCAGGCCTGAGGCAAAACACTGTTGCTGAAGAAACCACAGAATAACATCGTTCAGCATCGAGAGACTCTACGAGGTCTGAAATGATAACCAGCTCCCAGAAGGCAGTTAGTGCAGTGCTGGAAGACACTACATAAGCTGCCAGGGGAAGCTGAACACCGACAGCTGGTGTAAACAGACCACTGGCATGAAATACAGGCTGAGGCCAGGAGTAGGCTGACCACACCTCCTACTGGGAGAGAAAAGGAAACCAAGAAAGGAGCACATGTGCAATGGAGGAGCCTGATCCTGGGGGAGGCAAACAACAGCTATTAAATTCGGCCAAATATTCCACTCAGTGAGGGGGAACCATTGATTGGAACCGGGGATTCAGGGAAATATGCAAAGGATCCCATACTCTTGGGCTCCCAAGAAAAGATACACTATGCGAGTGACTGCCGGGGAGGCTTTTAAAAATAGAAGCTAAGTAATCCAGATTGTTGTATATTTGTTAACGGATACTGACCTCATTCTCCGATGAAGATTGTGTTTGTATTTTTCAGGATACAGTGAGGGAGCTGTGGCCCATATAACCCTACCAACCAATTGCAGGCAGAAAACTGAGATCCTGGCATGAGATGAGCCACCACAGTCATACGGGGGAGGATCCATATGGAACCCCACAGAGAATGACTGGACCTACAAGGGACCCACAGCCATAGACATTCAATCAATAAAAGATAAACCAGTATGACAGAAACCAACGAATCTCGACACAAAAACCCCTAAGCTCACATCACCATGGCAGCCTCAATACTCACCCACCACGACTCAGGGAACTGAGCGGAAGAGGGGGCGGAAAGATTGTGAGAGCCGTGGTGGGGGAGAATAGCATAGACTTGGCAACCCTCAGTAACAACACACTTGGGTCATGAGAGCCCTGCTGAAGAATGAGCTATTCATGGTCCCCTACCACAAAGACTGATCCAGAAGGCCCATGGAGGAGGATGTCCAGCTGACTGGGGATGGGGAAGGGGGGCAATGGGGAATTGGGGATAACAACTCATGGTTGGATCACTAAACAATGTAACTCATTATGGACAATAAAGAAAAAAAAATAGAACATGTAAAAAAAATAAAATAAAGATATAGAAAGCTATAACGCCTGGCTCATGGGTTGCTGTGAGGAGGAAAATCACAACACAACAAACAACATCCTGTGCCTGTGGGACATTCTTTTAAATACACTAGTGTCCTCTTTCCAGCTTAATAGTAATAACAAAATAAAGTGATATGACAAGAGGCATTTGTTTTTATTTTTGTTACAGAGTGAAGGATTTCATTGGAAGGTGTTTGTTTATTAACACAGGTAATAAGAAAATATGCTGTGTCAGTCTTCCCAGAGTGGAGGGTGGGTCTTTCCAAGTATTTTGCAAGGGAAGTGTGGTGGAAATACTGGCTTTTACAAGCATTTTGAAAAGTATGGTTTCACACAAATGTGTTATTATCTTATGGTTCAGTGCTGTCTCTATACTACGTGGCATCTATTCTGTTGGATAAAAGACATAAAATCAGTTTTATATAGTTTGCACAACTTATCTATATCTGTATATAGTTATCTTCTGTGTAACTGTGGTATGCTAGGTGTCATAGTTTGATGTTGGGATGACAGAGAGAAGTGAGGCACTTAAATAGTTTGAATACAGAAAATTAGTTCCTAATCTTGGAGAAGTATACTTGACTTCTACTAAATCTTGTAGAAATTGAATATGTTCCTAAAACTAGTTACAAGTGTCTTATTTTCCTACTTGTAAGCTCTAGAACATCTGGAAAAATAATGTGTACCATCTGCTATTGTCTAATTCAGGAACAAGGACCTGGGAATAAAAACAATGAGAACTACAAGTTAGTAGCAATTCCAAAAACAACTGCTTAAAAATAGCATAATCAACAATATTTGGGATTTTCAACTTATCAGCATTTACCATGGGTGATTAGAGCTGTTACATCTACTTTTGGACAGTAAAAATATGAAGTCAGGAAATAAAAATATGCAGAATATCATAGAATTATGTACAGTAATAATTTGCTATTTTCTTTCTTTTTAAAAATATTTTATTAGCAAGCAGAGAGAGAAAGAGAAGGAGGAGAGGGAAAAAGAAGAGGAGGAAGAAGAAGAGGAGAATGGGTGTGTCAGGGCTTCTAGCCACAACAATGAACTCCAGACTCATGTGCCACTTTGTGAATCAGGCTTTACGTAGGTACTGGGGAATTGAACTTGAGCAGTTAGGTTTTGCAGGCAAGCACCTTAACCAGAGAGCCATCTCTCCAGCCCATAATTTGCTATTTTCATGGTTTACTTCTTTACTATATTAAAGCTATTAATAAATGGATTTCACCTCTACATTCAACAGGGTATAGACTCCTGAGCCATTTTAACTAACTTGCCTTTTGCAGTTAGCTTCCCATTGCTGACACGAAGCACCCAACCAAAAGCAGGTTGTAGAGGAAAGGGTTTATTTTGGCTTATAGACTCGAGGGGAAGCTCCATGATAGCCGGGAAAATGTGGCATGAGCAGAGGATGGACATCACCTTCTGACCAACATCAGGTGGACAGTATCAGCAGGAGCGTGTGCCCAACACCAGCAAAGGGAAGCTGAGTATAACACCCATAAGCCCACCCCTAACAACACACCACCTCCAGGAGGCTCCAATTCCTAAATTGCCACCAGCTGGGGACCTAGCACCCAGAACACATGAGTTTATGGGGAACACCTGACTCATGAATTTTGCATGTCATCCTTGCACAGGGGCCATGCTAATCTCTGTATGTTCCAATGTTAGTATATGTGCTGTTGAAGCAAGCATGGGAACGCCTGACTCAAACCACCTCATTCCTTATCACACATTTGATCTCTTTTCTATTGAACCACAATGTTTCTATGAGGATCAGTTTCAATATGTATTTCACAGAGCTCCCTGCAGAGTGGATGAACTGAGATGCTAAAGAGTAGATTAGATTTAATGCAGAAAGAATCATGAGGTGTAGATTCCAGAGTGTTTTAGAAGAGAGAACTGATGGCACAATGGTCCCTTCTTATCCTGACTCCCAGTGGATGGCCCAAATTATCGACAACACCCAGTCCTATGCGTTCATGTCTTTTCCATCTTAAATAAGCCCTTGGCTTTTGTGGCTATAACTTTTTCAGTTTAAGGTGTCAAAAAAAACTAGCATAAACTAATTTCTTATTTGAATCTTCATGGATAGGTCTGACCTTACCATAAATCTTAGCAACCTCTTCCACATAGAGTTTTCTTCATTTCCTGATTAAGCTGAAGACTCAACACTCACACAAAGGAAGCAGTTTATGGCTTCTCTTTGGCATGTCCTAATTTCAGCAGCACCACTCGTATGCTATAGGATACTATTAAGTGAACACGCAACTGTAACATGGATAGTTACCACATGATCAAGAGAAAGTTAGCATAACGTTGGGGGAAAGGATAGCTTGAATTGGATGGTGTGAGAATTCATTATTCTAGTCTCTAGGCAAGTAATTTAAATTTATATATTTCTGTACTTCTATAATTTTCAATTTATTTATATTTTTGGAGTGTGGTTGATCTTAGGTAACTGAAGCCGTCGATAATGGAGGAGAATAATATACTGACTTAGTACATGTGGATGTTGAAAAAGAAATGAATGCAAGTGATTTTTAATAAAGAAGTGTTGCTAGTCCATCTGAAATGCTATGGTGAAATTAGATAAGATTGGTTTCTTTTTCATAACGATGAGACCATACATAATATTGGAAGAGTAGGAAGCTGATGATTTTGGTATTTAAAGAGCTTTTTGGAGGAAAGAAGCAGGCAGGCAGTTTTAGATTGATGGGGCAGACATAGTGTAAGCAGAAAATTGTTCACTGTTAACATGAAATAGGGCTTTTTTCTCTTGGTTTTCTTTTTTTCTTGTGGAGCTCTCCACAACAGAACTCTAGGCTTGTGAGGGCAGATCATTTTGTGAACACATTCAAAGTTTATTTGATTCATGATTTCTGCTTCTAATTAAATCTCATGGTAGGAAAAATGCTTTAACTCTTAATTTATGTTTAATAGAATTTTTTTTACTGTGTGTCCATTGCATCCATTTTATCTTGAGTTTTATTGATTGACCAGAAAAGATAATGAGAGTAAAATTATCAAAAATTTTCTTTGAAATTTTAATGTTATTACTTTCTTTATTTTACCCATGGCATCAATTATTATGAGAACGATAAATATAAACTAAAGGACTCAAAGGCTCATATTTTGGTAAAAAAATTAACTAAAATAAAAAATAGGGCTGGAGAGATGGCTTAGCAGTTAAGGTACTTGCCTGCAAAGCAGAAAGACCTGAGTTCAGTTCCCCAGAACCCAAATAAAGCCAGTTGCACAAGGTGGAGCATGTGTCTGGAGTTCATTTGGGCACACCCATTCTCTTTATCTGCCTCTTTCTCTCTCACTTTCAAATAAATAAATATTTTAAAATAATCTATTTTTGTTTACTTGAATCTGTAGGTGAGTGTGTGCTTATGAATATTTAGTTGTGCATATATATCTTTATGTTGTGAGTGTGCATGTTTTCACTCAATGAGAATAGCTCCAGTTTATATCACATGTTACTATACCTTAAAGCAGAACATCCACTTTGAAACTGTTTTTTGGTGAAAGGTCAATGGAGACAGACACCAATGATACCCAACACAACCCAGGGCAAAGGTCCAGAGATATTTAAGATCTCAAAATAAAGCAGATCTAAAACTCACCCACCTTGACTCAGGGAACTGAGCCAAAGAGGGGCAGAAAGATTGTAAGAGCCATGGTGGAGATTCAGAGTCATTGCCCCCCTCAGCAGCAATATACAAGGGGAAAGGAAAAGAAGAAAGAAAGAAAGAAAGAAAGAAAGAAAGAAAGAAAGAAAGAAAGAAAGAAAGAAAGAAGAAAAACTGGCTACCTCTGGTGCAGTTCATAACCCCTTACCCTATGGACAGATCCAGTATACACACTGAGGAAGGACCCCAGTGGGTAGGGACAGAGAGGAGGGAAACAGGGACACCTTCACAAGATTTACTCATACAATGTATGTACTTATTCATAATAAAGATATTAAAAAAACTTTTTGGTGGAGTTTGGGAACAGTATCTCATAGATCTCAGACATGGCTCAACATTTCTATGTACCAAAGAATGACCTTGAACTGCTGATCTTCTTTTTGGGATTAAAGGTATGGGCCACCACATCTGGTTCATGTGGTGCTGGGGACAAAACCCAGCAACTTTATGGGACCCTTTATGGTCCTTATTTGTTTATGTACTTGTTCCCCCTGTACTGTAAATTTTGAAGGAAGACACTGCATTTGATTCACCTCTGCACCCCTAATTCTGAATGTAGACTTGAGCCTGGCATGTTGGTAGTTTGATGCTTAGACGAATTAACAAATACATGATTTAATACATATTGAGACATGATAAAGGAGTTGGGGTTTGGTCTGCATAAATGAGTTAGGTAATGTTTTTCTCGTTCTGATGAAATTCTGGCTGTGTTAAAAATGTGGCAGGAGATCTGGAGATGTTCTCTGGTTGCTTCTCTAGTTAGGCTTCATGTAATGTACCATCTGAGAAGTGACATTCAGGAATAAAGAATGAAGGAAATGGGCTTTGAATTCTGAGGTCTCTAATTTAAGATTCCTTTTTCTTCTGAAAGTAGGATGAGCTAATTAGGGGAAGCCAAGGCACAGATTTAAAAAATATGTTATCTTATGATTGTAAAGAAGGTCTCTTAATGTGTTGTCTTCATGCTCACTTAGGATAAAATATGTTGGTAGAATTTATAGATTCTAGACATCTCTCTGCAAACAATTTATGTTTTCCTCTTTTTTAAAAAATTTATTGTCCATAATGAGCTACAACATTTAGTGGGCAAACAATGAGTTGTTATCGCCAATTCCCCGCTGCCCTCCCCTCCCCCCTCCACTGGATAACCTCCTCCATGGGTCGTCTGGATCAGTCCTTGTGACAGGGGACCATGGATAGCCTAGTATTCAGCCAGGTTCTCCTGGCCATGCCTCTGGATAGTCTCCCCCACCACGGCTCTCACAATCTTTCCGCCCCCTCTTCTGCTCAGTTCCCTGTCGTGGTGGGTGACTATTAAGGCTGCTTTAAGGTTGTGAGCTTAGGGGTCTTTGTGTTGAAATCGTTGGTTTCTGTCTCACTGGCTTATCCTGTGTTGATTTAACGGCTATGGCTGTGGGCCCCTTGTTCATCCCGTCATTCTCTGCGGGGTTCCATTTGGATCCTCCACGATATGACTGTGGTGGCTCCTCTCTTGCCAGAATCTCAGCAATCGGCCTATGGTCAGTTGGTAGGGTTAGATGGGCCCCAGCTCTCTCGCTGCATCCTGATATGTTTTCCTCTTTATAAAAAATAATAAAGGTCATTCTATGTATAATTTCCATGTGAAAATGCCATGGGTCCAGTCATCAATATTTGACTTACATAGTACATGCAATGCTCAATAGATATTTGTCAACATAAATGTAATGATTTATGTTTGAGACACTGGCATATCTCAATTTAAATTTTAAATTGTATTTTAATTAACATAATCACTTGCTCAGATCGCTAATCAAATTTAGTTGCAATAAGAACAATCCAGTGGAGCCAGGATTAGTGGCAAATACCTTTAATCCTAGCACTTGGGAGGCTGAGGTGGGAGACTCATGGGTACAGGCCTGGCTACAGAGTGAGATGGAGGTCAGCCTGAGGGAGACACTGCTTCAAAAACAAGCAAACAAAAATCCCTAAAGCAAAACAACAAAAAGAATAATCTAGTGGTCATGTCTAGTCTGACATCAACATAACAATTTAACTACCCCACAATTCCTGAGAATCAAATATATGACATGTTATCATTGCTCCATTATTGTCAGTCAGCCTTCACAGTGGTGCTCAAGTGAAATGAGAAGGGACATGCACACCCATCCCCACCAGTTTACTTCTAAGGACACAGTAGACTCCTAGTCTCCTGAAATCATTGCTAATCTTTTCAAGGCGCTAGCCCAGCCTTTCTTCCAAGCATTCATTTAACACACATAACACTGGAGGTATAAATGGACTATTAAGGGCTAGACCCTTGCAGGGAATCTAGAGCAGTTTAAGATTTTCAGAAGGAAACAAGCATAGTCATATAACCTAAATAATGATATATAATTAATCCACAAGTAGTAACTGGCACAAATATGTGATGCAAGAATTTTGAAGGGAAAGAAGAGAAGGTGAGATGCGTGGTTGGCAAAGTCCTCATGATGAATGAGAAACATGAACGGAGTTTTGAAAGAGGTGGAGAGGAGGAAGGAAGCAATTCTCGGCTTAACTGATGCTTAAGAGAAGAAATGGACAAGATTTAGTTTAGGAAAGGTGGAAAGTGGAATTCTTTTAGTAAAATAAAAGAAATTCATTAAATCTAAATGTTGAGCTTGCATAAGCCTTTTAGGAGGATTGCCCTGGGAGTCTAAAAACTGATATGATTTTGGATGAGGCCAAGGAATCTACATTCTGATAATCTAGGTAGATGTGATGCTGGCCTTCCTTAATCATAGTTAAACACAAGGGTACGTGCTAGTGTCTGGCCTGCCACCCCCAACTGCTGATGTCTTTGCATAGTCTAACAGCTTGATGCAAATGGACTGAACTGGGGCCCTCCATGGTGGAGGATGGCATACATCAGAAAGAGACAGCATCTGATGAGCCCTCTCAGAGAACCCATGCAGTCAACTTGGACATTAATAGGAAATGCTAGAGAAGTTGTAATGAAAATGATGAATATGAGAGACAGGTGGATAAAATGGAAAGTCTTATATTACATAGAGACATAAAAGAGAGGGAAGGTAAAACACTCTGGGTTAGCAAGGCTGCCTTTATCCATGAAAGAACAGACCTCAGATTGTGCTTGTCAAGTTAGCAAATTCATCAAGGGGAGAAAGGAGAGAGAGGAGAGAGAGAGAGAGAGAGAGAGAGAGAGAGAGAGAGAGAGAGAGAGAGAGAGAGAGAAAAACTGGGAAGAAAGATTATAAAGTTCCTAATGTAAAAAGGCAGAGTTCAAAGTCAGATGTGATGGTTCACACCTGTAATTCCAACACTCCAGAGGCTGAGAGGCAGGAAGATCATAAATTCCCAATAGGAGGTACACAGGAAGATACTGTCATGCACAAAAAGATTTAAGATGATGTCAGGATAGCAAAATGGAAAGGAGAGAGGGTGGGCAGAGGGTAGCTGTGAAGGGGGATGTGGGTATTTATACAGGCACTACAGGTGAAGAAAGCCACGAGAGGGCAGGATCTCTCCGTGGTCACTTCCTTATATTGCCATAACCTTGGTGGCTGAGCATACTCACAGGATAAGTGTTCCAGAGTCAGAAACAAAGGTATCAGCAGGGTTGCTTCCTTCTGTGACACGTCTTCCCTGCTCTTGGCTTCAGGTCAGCAATCCTTAGCTTCCTTGTATTTGTAGCAGAAGCATCCAGTGTCTGCCTCCATCTTCACCTTCCTCTCTGCCTCTGTGTCCTCTCTAGAAGAAACCAGGAAGCGGTTCCCTATTGATGACCAGAATTACATCTTCAAATGTCCAAGTAAGATCACATTTCAAGGTTCAAAATTCATGAGTGGACATAAAATCTTCAAATCAGTAACCCCTCTAGGAATAACATGTAGAAAAAGAATAACAAGTCTTAAGGCCAAAGGCTCGGGGAACTTGGAGGCAAGAGGGAAGGGGAAAATAGAGAAAGAATAAAGAGATTTGGAGAGCTTGAAGAGCTAAGGCAGGGCATGGTAAGAGAGCTGAAGAGAGCAGTGAGCCATGTCAGGCTCAGCACATCAGGGAAACAGCTGTCAAAGGGATTTAGACTGGGAGGATGTGTAGACATCAGCAGAATAGTTCTTAAGATCAGTTGGAAATAGTGCAGAAAAGAAGTGAGCAGTTATTAGGATGCTTCCCCAAAGTTCCGGTGAAGAAAGGAAGCACCCAAATCCTATGTCCTCCAGGAGCTGTATGGTAGTGATGATGCGAAGTCTCTTCTCAGGCACATCCCAGAGGGAGGCTTGTTCTCTCTTCTTCACAAGGGATGGATCAAGAAGAGAATTCAAGAATGGTCGGACCAAGAGATTTCTCCTTTTGGCACTAGAGCTTGAACTCTTGTATCTTTTCATATGCAAATGTAAAGAAGTAGTGCGAATACTAATGTGTA
Source organism: Zapus hudsonius (assembly GCA_004024765.1). Lineage (NCBI taxonomy): Eukaryota > Metazoa > Chordata > Mammalia > Rodentia > Dipodidae > Zapus > Zapus hudsonius. The sequence goes on from PVHP010004367.1 coordinate 51,654, forward strand.
AAGACATTCGTAAAGTAACATCCCTTCTAGGCATAGTTAGCAAGGCTGGTACCTGGACCTTATTTATAAATAGAAAAGATTAAACATATGATGAAAGGAGTCTTTATACCTGACAATTAAAGATCAATTACAGCAATGGTATACAGCAGTGAAAGCCTGCAGTAGGACTTCCTTTCCTTAATCAGAGATAATGATCAATTATGAGGCTTAATCATTAGTAGAGTGTCTACATCTTGCATTTTAAAAAGCTGATGAAAATTAGTTTCCAGATCTTGCTCATTATGCTTGGAGAGGAGTGACTTTTTTTCTTTTAAAAGTGACTTTTAGCTCATGACCTTGAACAATTAGACTGTCCTGTACCTTCATAAAATTGAGATGCACAGCTCAATTTATTTCTGTCACTCAAAAAAGGTATTTGATAGATGTATATATCCTAAACAATGTGAAAGAAACATATTGTGATTTAAAAATCCTTTTGAATATTATTGATTTAGAGAAGAAAGTTATTACCTTGGCTGTATTTAGGATGTTACTAATAGGTCATGGATAAAGGTATTTTTTTTCCCAGTGGGGAAGAGTATGTCTATTTATTGAGTGAATGTATTAACTAAGAGTTGTACAAATAATTACATGTATTATTCCAGTTCATCCTATCAACAAAACTATAACATGGATATTGTACTTCCTTCTCACTGCACGGAACAATGAAAGGGAAGATCAGAGTTTTCTTAACAGCTTGTACAAAGTGACACAGATAATGAGTCATCATCCTGGAGGATATTTTACATCTAGTATTACCATTAATTTTACCTGAATATAGATAGTTAAGCTACTGTAAAGTCAAATATTTTGCGAAAACAATCAAAGTTTTAACTCTTGATTCAGCAACTATCTGATATTTTTGTTATAAAAATAAAATGGAAAGAAATGAAGTAGACACTAGAGATTTACTGAAAGTACTAGATGGTGCAATTATCCATAAATAACTTTAGTTGAAAACTGAAACCTGGTTTTGGCAGTGTTCATTGATAGCAGCCCACCAGATAGTGATTTTTTTCTATGTTGAAAATACTATAAAATCCCATGAATTAAATTAAACTTAGAAGCTCTACTACTATCTGAGAAATAAGAAATTCTAATAGAAAACATAAGACTGTCGGACTTATGGGAGCTAAATCCAGTCACTAAATACCTCCACTTGATTGAGGCAGATAGAGAAGGCTCGGCTGATTTCAGAAACCTTTTTGCCTGAGGGACAAATCTTAATTCTCATGTTAAATGATAAGACTCAAACAAGTTTAAAATGTGAAATATTTTGGCCTCATTTCTGGAAAACATTTAATTTCAAGGTATAAGGAAAAGGTTTCTGTAGCTCCATGTTTGAAACAAATAAATTTATTTATTGACACAATGGTTTCATGTGAAAATATAAGTATAATTAATGAGGAAATTGGATAACAGGTATGAATTTTGTTCCATATGGAAACTAAAAATAGTTGACACATCACTGTGCAAAAATTTGCATTTGAAAGTGAAATAAATTCATACTTGTATGCATTTTCATTAGAGCAAATTCAATTTACATACACATACCAGACTTCTGAAAAACTTTTTTCATATTTCTTAGATTATAGACTAAAGTTATTTGAAGATACTTATTTTAGTGCATCTAAATTATTTTAAGGTCATTGATGAACACTGATAATTAGTAGGTGTTCTTTTTAAACAAGAAATATGGATGAGCAGTGTATATACATATTTAGAAAACATTTTCTGGAGAAGGTGTTTGTTAATCTACATTTCCCACTGACTATCATGCTAATTTAACTTGGTTTCGAGTACTTCATGGAACACTTCACTGAACACTTCACTGGCCGGACGCTTGACTTTAGGAAACCTTAGAATAGAGCCCCTCAACATTGTGCTGGTTGTCTGTTGGCAGAACTTCATTATGAGGGTCAGCTGGGGCTGACCTCCAAGGTGCCTCCTTTTATTAGTGCAGATAAAGGGACAGTCTGTGTTTGAGAAAGACAGAAAGTAGGGCAAGGCAAAAGTCAGAAAGGTTTTTTGGAAGTAGCTAAATTAAAGTGTATTAAGTGTTTTTTTCTGACCATCTCCTGTTGACTCCACCGAAGGAGGATCCCCTTCCTTAAATATTGAGTAAGACACACAACGCTGAGCAGAAAAAGGGGACAGCAGTTTATTAGCTACCTATGCCTCTGTCTAGTCCAGAAGGACACCTGGAAGTGAGAACAGGCTGCACCAGGATATAGGGGTTCCACTTCAGGGGACTGGGCTTGGTTCCCACCAGACAGTGTGATTGGGATGCTCTTTCCCGATACTTATTCTTTTGGTTTTTTATTAATTTATTGTTAATACTTAGACTATATGAACAAGCCTTGTGTTGGTACCCCCATTTTACCCCTCCCTTTCTCCTATCCAATCCACTGAGTGTCCTCCTCAGTGAGATTTCTGGATGGTCCATGGGATGGAGGGTTATGAATTTTGCAAGCAGTAGCCAGTCTCTCTCTCTTTCTTTCTTCTTTCTTTCTTTCCTTTCTTCTTTCCTTCCTTCCTTCCTTCCTTCCTTCCTTCCTTCCTTCCTTCCTTCCTTCCTTTCTTTCTTTCTTTCTTTCTTTCTTTCAGGGGGAAAATGCCTCTTGATAGTAGTCCTCCACCATGGCTCTTACAATCTTTCCACCCCCTCTTCCCCAAAATTCCCTGAGCCATGGGAGGTGAGTTTTAAGTCTACTTTATTGTTGAGTTCTTAAGAGTCTCTGAATTTCTGCTTTGGACTATGTTGGGTATCCTTGGTGTCTGTCTCCATCACCCTTGCATAGGTTGTCTGACTTATTGTGGAAGCAGCACTCTTGCTCATCTCACCACTTCCTCTATGGTTTCATTTGGGCCCTAGATGATGAGTTAGGGGTGGCTCATCTCCTGCCTGGGTATCAGCCATCATCTCAGGTCTTGTCAGTGGTATTGGGTTGTCCATAGATCTGGAGGCCTTCTGAAAAATACAGACAGAATCTCCAACAGTGAGATCATTACAGGTTAAATGGGACAAACATTGTTAATTTGGAGAGATTCTAATGGGTGTATCCTTTCTGTAGGCTGATGGTTAGTGGGAGCTTCCCCTTGGAGTTGGGTTCTTGGTCTCCATAAGAATTTGCCTTGGATTCCAGTTCCAGCTAAGGGTTCCTTGCCACTGAGTGGATGTCTTAGCCAATCATCAAGTGTCATGGCTTTATCCAGGTGTCCCTCACAAACAAATGTGTTCTGAATGATCGATCCCCAGCTGATGGCAGTTTGAGAATTAGAACCTTGCCGGAGCTGTGTTGTTGGGGGTGGGCTTATGGGGGTTATAAACCAGCTTCCCCTTGCCGGTGTTTGGCACACCTTCCTGCTGCTGTTTGCGGTGCTGTGGCAGAGGTGATGTCCACCCTCTGCTCATGCCATCATTTTCCCTGCCAGGATGGAGTCTCCCCTCAAGTCCATAAGCCAAATAAACCCTCCACAAGCCGCTTTTGCTAGGGTTCTTTCTGCACAGCAACTAGAAAGTTGATGGCAACATCAAGCCATTGTTTACCCACCTAAGTCAAGTGCCACTATTGAACAGAAGAGCACTTGTTGCCTTGTAGCAGTGTCACCTGCTTTCTCTGAGTATTGATGGTTGATTTCCCCTGGAAGCTCAGGTAGCACCTTCCAGCACTACGCAGGCTAACTGTCTTGGAGCTGGCTGCCTCTCCAGATTCAGCAGGTTCTCTTGGTGTTGTATGAGAGCAGTCTGTGGTATCTTCAGCAAAAGGATCTTATCTTTTGCCTGCGGTGGGTATTCAAGAGCTTTAATATAAGACTGTTGTTTTAGGGACCTGGTAGGTCTCTCCAATCAACAACTCAGTGTGGGAAGTAACCAATTACTGGAACAGGGATTTATAGGCCAGAGTCACTTATATTATGGACAGACTTCATCCCATGATCCTGCCCATGGGTCAGTCAACGAAGACCCTAAGGGAGGGGTGAGAATGGAAGGGACAAGAGACGCAAAGAATGGAGACAAGAAAAAATTCTGATCAAGTCTCGATTTATTGGAGCTCAGGCAGAAGCTTACAAACCCTCTCGCAGGAGGAATTACGTGGACATTTGTGTAGGAACTGCGTAGCTGGGTTGCTAAGAGACCTGACTGCAAGGAGGGGTCACGTAATTTCTAGGAATGAGCCTAACCATCAAGAGAAGGAAAACTAAAGTGGGGAAATAGAAAACTTGGCTTTGGTTAGTAGAAAAAATGGCAGAGACCTTCAAAATGAGGTCGTGGCAGTTAAGATATATTAAGCAGCTCCCCACAATCCCACCCTCTTCAGGGCCCTCCTTACCAGAGGATGCCCCTGTAGACTTTACTGTTGAAAAGTAAGGAGTCTATGGTATGGATTAATTATGGGTTTAGATTAATGTACACCCTCTTCTCCTCCTATTCCACCCCAATTCCTTACATCCCCATTGTCATTCTCATAATTCAAATGTCAGGCTTGCTCACTGTCCAAGCTTAACCTGATTAGGAACTGCAGATGAGGGAGCATATGTGGCATTTGTCTCTCTGTTGCTGTGTGAGTTCATGCATCTGTTCCAAGTTCATCCACTTTCCCAACAATTATTCTTATTGGGAGGTGAACTCAGTGGATTGAAGACAGAATGGTATGGAATTGGTTCAGCTGATAAGGGAGCCCGTCAAGAGATATCTTTTCTACTGCATGAATTGTGTGTGTGGTGGGGGCACTTCTGGCAAGAGAACTCACGTATAGGCTTCTGGGAATTTGTGAGGAAAGTATGTAGAATTCTGATTCTTACAGTCAGTACTTATGGGTAAAAGGCTAGGGAGAGTAAGGAGGTAGGAACAAGCAGTATCTTGGCTACCTATAACACAGCAAGGCACTATGGGCCAAGGTTGGTGACACTGGTGGCCTCTGGGTCATTATTAAGAAGAGTAACAACTAGCTAGCAGAAAGGTTTCTGCTCAAACGTGGTGGGTTGAGTACAAGCTACACACCTGGCTCAGCAGGGACAGGGGAGTGGCCTAGGCAACTTCTGAATAGCTGTCCTGCTCAGCTTGCATTCTGGCTTCATTCACCTGTGGCTTCCAGAGGGCTGCTTAATCACTGTGCACTTCTGTTTCTTCATTAGTAGCACAATAGCAACTGTTGTGGAGCAGTTGAAATGTGACAGGAGATAATACCTATAGGTACTTAATCAGTATTACCTATTATTATTTACTGGGTATAGAAGTTACTCAAGTCAGCTTCTGAAGGTGAGTTAATCAGTAGTCAGCCTTGGTCTCAAGCAGTAGTCAGGGAGAAGACTGCAATATCCTTAAGAACATCCATATCATGAGGATGAGTTTTTGTTTCTTTTTATAAAACCCTGTGTTGGCACACTGTAAACTGTTACTTACATGTACTAGAGAAGCTTTGCATTTAGAAGATTATTAAAGTGTATTTTAAATGATAATCCTTTAAAGATTTTCTTGTCTTGAGGGTATTGATATTTTGAAAGCTAGGCACAGGGCCTATTACACAAAAGACATTCAATAAGTGCTGATTGAATAGCTTTTAAAAATGAGACATTATAACTATGAAATTATGGAAATCCTTTCCTTGTTTCATTTTTAATATTTACAAGTAAATTGAACAAGAGATTAGTTATGGTACAATGTGTACAGGTTGCTGTAAGAATCTCCCAAGCCATTCATTGAAAAATGTAGTATTATTGGGGGAAGGGCAGTATTTCACTCCAAGGCAGTGTCTGCTACTGTGGTAGCAGGGAAGGGAAATATTTATTAACAAAATGTATTTGTTATTTGTGAATGTAGACATACAAATTACATTTATTTTCTCATTAGAATTTACTCTATTTCTATATATGATTTCCACCTGTACTGATGAATTATGTTTCCCTAGGCCTGATCTTAAATGTTGGTGTCTGTAAATCCTGCCATATCTAGCAGAGTCTTTTTATATTATAGATGTTCCATCAGTACTTGTCAGTTGAATCCATGTTGTAAGAGAAATTATTTTAGATTACAGCTGAAAGAATCAGACTAGGTTATCTAAGACTACCATTAATGCCAACAGCCTATGATGATCAACTCTATCAAGATATCAGAGTAAGAATAAGAAAGTTTTGATTAAAACCTGGGTCTCTATTGTCCTTAAATTAATGTATGTATAAAGGAGTCTAGCAAAATAAAATTGTATTTACAATTATGTGCATAATTAGTAAAAAGTTCAATAAGGTGATGAGTTGTCTTTTGTGTCACAGGGTGTACCCCAGTAGGTCTTTGGTTGTGACATGGAATGACCAGGGAGCACAAGTTACATGTTTTGATGCCTCACTTGGATTCCTGATTCTCCACCTGCTGGAGGCCTTGGGCAAGTCGTCTTTGTCAATGTCTCCTCAGCTGTAAAGCAATGATAAAGGAAGTAACTACTTTCTAGGGCTGTTATAAAGTGTATGCTTTAGCACCCAGAGAGAACTTAGAATATCATCTGGCACATTTACAGTATGTAAATGTTCATGGTTATTTTTTTTTTCTTTTTATGGATAGGATGGGCCACCAAGAAGTCTTTCCATGTTGGGGGTCAGAGCAGAAGAAATTTATGGAGAATTTTTTTCTGGGATACCCTTGGAAAGGTTTGCTTGAAAGCCTTAAACTTAAAGCAGCTAATGTTTTTATTCTCATTTGTAAAGAGGGCTTCTAAGAAAAAATGTAATATTATTGGAGGAAGGGATATCAAAGGCCAAGTGGGCAGTATTTCACTCCAAGGCAGTGTCTGTGCTTTTTAGCAAGTAATCTCCTACTGAGGGCACCACCTTTGACCTCAATGGTAGTCAGAAAGGCCCTATGACACTTAGCTAAGTCTGAAAATTATTCATGAATAGACCGAGTCTTGGCAACAGTTCACATTTGAGATGAAGTCCTCTTAAAATGGCTAAGGTCTTCAGAGGTAATCCTGCCCAATGCTTTTAAATACTTTTGTTCTGCTATAAGGGTCAGTTTCTTCCAGCAGCTGAGATGAAGGAACACTCCTCACTCCCTCCTTCTAGCTGCCTATTTAATTTACTGTTTTACCCAGAATGCACTCTACTGGTGAGTGGTTGCTAATGCATTTCCTTTGCAAACTGTACATTGAAGAATCATCATCTAATATCTTCATTTTTGCTATCTTCCTAGGGGACAAACTGCTCTGAGCACTTTATGCTCTCTGAAAAATGTTTTAAAGAAATCCCACATGTGGCTAACCTCAGAAAGGCCTCATTAGTACTGGGCACTGAAGTGACGTATGCTAAAAACCATAAGGAGAGACACCACGATAAATATGAACGTGGTGGCATTCCAGCGAGACTCTGTGACTTCTAAATTCTTTCAGAAAAACCAGTTAATGGTACTGAAAAAAATGTTCCCAAGCAGACCCATAAAGTTAAAAATAATTTCTCATGCATGTTGCTTTGAAACCCGAGTGCTATTAGGCTTCTCAAAAAACTAGATTTTTGCCTTCTGTATTGTCCAGGTCCATTCGTGTCGTTTTCATACACATTCCTCTGCGTGGAGGACCTTGGTTTACAAGCTCCAGTAGTCTTTCTCGTCTCCAGTCTTCCGGAGCCTCTTCATAGTTTTCCAGAATGGCCTAAAAGCATGAAGTCCGGCTTTTCTTTTATTTAAGTGGTCCTCCGGTCTGCAGGCGCGGCCCTGGTGTCTGTCCAGTGCAGTGGCCCGGCTCTCCCGCATCTCGCGGGCGCAGAGCCTGGCCGGCTGGGGGCGTGGCCTGACAGCGGGGCGTGGCCTGGGCGGGGCTTCCGCGGAGCAAGGCGAGCCGGCGCACCCCAGGTTAGCGCCGGGCTGGGAGCGGAGCCCGGGCGGCGGGCGGTACGCGGCTCCTCGGCCTCTTCTCTCGGCCAGCCGGGACGCGGGGCGGTGCTCGCCTCGGGACTCGTCCGGAAAGAGCCGGAGCTCGCTGGGGAAGCCGGCGTCCCGCGGCGCGGCTCCTCGGCTCGCGGCTGCGGGAAGCGTCGGCTGCGCTCCTCCTTCGGCACCCGGGAGAGCGCGGGGTCGGCCGGGCCGGCGGGACGCGCGGACCGCGAGGATGGGCGCGAGGACCTGGCGCCTGGGCTTGCGCGGGCTCCTGCTCCTGGCTCTGCTGGGGTCGGCCCGCAGCGCGGGCGTGGAGACCTGCGGAGAAGTTCGCAAACTTTTCCAGTGGCGGCTCGGGGGAGCCGGCAAGGGGCTGCCGGACTCGCCGCGGGCAGGTAAGGGCGGCGGGCCGGAGCGGGCAGGCGGCCGCGGGGCGCCCCGGAGCTGGCGCCGCGCACGGAAATTGGCTTTTCGGTCCTCCAGCCGCACCGGGTAGATCCCGGGAGACGTCGGGGGTGTTGGGGTGAGCACACGGGCGCAGCGGGACACATTTGGGGACACCCGCTCCGCGCCCGCCCGCGGCTCCCGCAGCCCCGGGAGGTGCCTCCTGTCTGCGCTGGATGCCCAGGAAGGAGCCAGGAAAGCAGAGATCTAGGGGCACAGGGGCTCCCCAGAGGGAATTCCACCTGGCTTAGTGGTGTTCTCACGCTCTGGAAGGAGTTGGGTTGGTTGTCCAAGTTTGATAATAAAAGCACAAGCTTTTTTTAATCCTCCCTTTGGCGGAGAAGCGCAGCGCATCTTTTCTGTAATTGGTAAACTCAGACGTGACCTTTAGGTGCTCCTCCGTGACCTGGCCCGAAACCTTGCGACAAGAACCCGAACCGAACCGTACACTGCGTCTCCCAGAACCAGAGTGATTTCCAGCCCAAGAAGCGTTAGGGCAACAGGCGATCCAACTGTGCGCTCTGGGGAGCCCGTGTGCGGGGAGGTAGAGCAGACTCCCAGGGACAGACCAGAGCCCCGAGATGGGGCGTCTTTTGCCTGCGCTCTCATCCCCGGCTTGCATCTCCACCCGCAGTGTCTTCTTCTACCTGGCAGAGGGGGTCTGTAGCTAAGTCCAGACCACACTGCGCTTCTCAAGCTGCTGCGGAGAACAACCCCGAGAGGTCTGAAAGCGGTGAGGTTGTTGAGTGAACAAAGAAAGTGCTGGAGTCTAAAATCTGTCCTCTGCCAAGGAGTGTCCAGTGCGAGGAGACTCGCCTTTAAAAGCACGACCCACTGGAAGCACCTTTGTGGCTGCTTTTCTGCTCCTGAAGTCAATTCGTATCTTCCTTTCCAGGAAGACCATCTGGGTGTCTGGGAACATAGGACCCATTTGTTTAATACCTCAGTAGTGCCACAGAGTCATTCTACTAGAAACAACATAGTGAATATCCTCAGTTCAGTGCGATTCTTGTCTCCTTTAATAATCCCTTAGAGATACGTATTTTCTTACTGAAATGCATGCTTTCATTAAGAAATCTCTCTCAGCTGTTGCTGCTGCTGTGTGCTCGTTGAGGGTGTTGCTCTGTGAAATTCTCCCACAAATGATTAGATTTTGCCACCTGAATGCCATGGTTTTGGCTGAATGCAGTGTGTGTTGACAGCCCCCTCCAAGGCTTTGATTTGCATTTCTTCTGGGCTTACTGTTTCTGGTGACCCCCCACCCACACACATACGTTGGCTACAGGGTGTTGCATTTCATTTCTAGAACCTTGTGTCTTCTCCTCGGAAGAGGAACCTTCCAGAATCACTGAGATAGCCTTTTACTAAGATTGAAGGGAATAGTGGTCCACAGAGAAGGATATGGTTGTCATTATTTGTACACACAGAACAGAGTGCCAGGGGGTAAGTATCTTTTCTGGCTCTTTGCCCCATCGCTAGTGCTTTTCTAGTTCTGTGGCTTAAAATGAGAGATCCCAGCCCCTCCCACTGTGTGGGTCAGGCCAGCTTTCCTCTGAGACATCAGTGGTGCTGGTGACAATCACTGTTGAATTCTTATGACATTTTCATTGTAAAAAGTCATGTGAAAATATGCTGACTTTGATTTACCCAATAAAAGGTATTTATATTTGGATTTGATATAATTCTAGATTTTTCTTATGTCTCTATTGTTGATCATTCATTTATTTGAATAACTCAATAAACTATTAAAGTGATTTGTTTAGCCTTGTTTCCCCCTTTTTTTCCACTAAAAAATATTCCCATTTCAAGCTTGTGTGTCATAAATGGCATATACTTCATAAACCTACTTTCTTTATTTTGGCATTAACATATAATCTGATACTTAATGTGATCAAGGTGGATTTTTTTTCTAAAATTCCCTCAATCTCATGAGTGCAGAGATAATATATAAGTAGTCATTCCAAATAATATAAATATTTCTTTCTTTTATATTTACTTGTCATTTACTTCTGTTAGTTCAAACATGTATGCTTAATTTGATATTTGTTTTTCTGGGTAGTATATTTTAGTGAATTGTGTTCATTACTTGCCCAGAGTGGAGCCAGACTAAATGTTGTTTTTATAATATAAGTAGATAGAGTACTTTTTACAGCTACTTCTACATTTGTGTTTTTTGAATATTCAGAAAAATGTTACCCACATTGAAATTATTAAATTGGTGAGGTGTGCCATTTCTGCTGTTTCTCAGATTTCCCTCACCTTTTCTTTTTCCTCAATGCTCCTGTTCTCTTAAGCCTATTGAGCTCTTAAGGATGTTTGGATGAGAAATGTAAGAAAGGAAAGAAGGTGCAAATGTGATTAGAATTACAGATTTCTCTGGGTTCCCATGTTATTTTCTAAGTAGTAGCCAAGGTGCCCTTTACTCTTGTTTACTTTATTTAGAAAAGAACTGTAAGTGTGGGTATCTTTTAAAGGTCCGTCTATTTTTATTAATTGGGGAGGAGCAGTAATCCTCTCCCATTTAAAATTCTTTTCAGATGGTGCTTTGTTCATATATATTATTTCTTTTCTAATATTTATTTGAGAGAGGGGAGAGAGAGAGAGAATGAACAAATGAACTCCAGACAAATGTGCCACTTTGTGCATGCGGCTTTATGTGGGTACTGGGGACTTGAATCCAGTTCCTTTGGCTTTGCAGGCAAGTGCCTTAACGGCTGAGTCATCTACCCAGCCCCTGTTTTCTTCTTTTATAGGACAATTCAGAGATGTATTTAAAACAAGGCAAGCAAATAATTTGTATGTGACTAGTTTTTAGTATATGTTCATGGACAGAGAAGTTTATCAAATATAATCACTGTATCAAAATTTGTGAAAGACTACTGTTAGTGCCTTTTTCATTACTACTGCAAAATATGCCTGAGGCCATGAACTTGTGAAGAAACAAGGTTTATTTTTGCTTCCGGTTTGGGAGGATTCAGAGCTGGATGGAATGACTCCAGTATTTGGCCTCTTGGGAGGCAGCTCATTGTGGTGAGAGTGGATAGCTCTGGAAACTGCTCACTTCATGATCCAGGAAGACCTCAGGTCTCAGCAGCCTCTGGAAGACACTCTATAACCTAAGGCTCCCCCAAGGCCTTATCTCCCAGTAGTTCCTGTCTGGGGACCAGGCTTTTAGTACAGGAACCTTCTTGGGACATTCAACTTCTAAGCTGTAATAACCACTTTTCTTTGGGAGGTTTAGGCTATACATAGGATAATAGTAAACATTACTTGGCAAAACGAAATTTTAATACTTAGACACTTAACTAGACCTCTATTTACTATTCTGTTATAAACTGCTTTCATTATCATCCTATCTTATACTGGCTAGTTTGTCTCATTCTTCCACTCAAGATAAATAATAGATCTGGTGATTCTGTGTTTGAAATTTTAGATAGATATCTATGTTTCTTCTTCCCTCTCTTTCCTTTCCAGTCCCTTCCATCCCCTCTTCTCTCTTCTCCTTTTTCCCTCCACATAGTTCATGCTGGCCTCCAGCTCACTATGTAGCAGAGGATGACCTTGAACTTCTGATTTTCCTACCTTCACCTCCCAAGGATTGGGATTTATGTGCACTAGGGGTGGAATCTAAGGCTTCATACATGCTAGGTGAGCACTCTCTACTGACTACAGCCCCAGTCCCAGAATCTGGGTTTTAAAAGTTGGAAATGGTACTTATAGTTCTGTCCTTGATCCTATGTTGGTTCTTGAACCTATGTTTTTTCATCTTTAAAAGGGGAATATTCTGGAAAGGTGATTGCATAGATGAAATAATGTATGTAAGATGACACATCCATGCACATATAATATACTCTAAAACTGTTCTTACTGTCATTATAATTTTGTATTTAATATCCTGGCTTTAGAAATATACTTTTATATATTTTCAAGTAGGGAGAGAGAGAAAGAATATCAATGATCACATCAGGGTCTCCTACCACTGCAAACCAATTCCAGGTGCATGTGCCACTTTATGCATCTGGCTTTATGTGGGTACTGGGAAAATGAAGCCATGTTTTCACACTTTGCAAGCAAGTGCCTTAAACCATTGAGCCATCTCTCCAACCCCTTTGATATCTTGCTTTTAAGTTTACTTGATTTTGCTTGTGTGTATGTGTTGTGAGGGTGTAACATGTTCATTTGTGTGTGAGTTCTTGTGTGTGTACAGATGTGTTTTGGAGGACAACTTGGGTGTCTTCCCTTGGAAACACTGTTTCATTTTGAGACAATATCGCTCAATGTCCAGAAGCTCACCATTGAGGCTAAACTGGCTACCCAGGGAGCTCCAAGGATTCTCCTTAGTTGGGATTACATGTGTGCACCACCATGCCTGCCTGTTTTACATTGGTACGGAGAATAGAACTCAGGTACTTATGCTTATCAACTACTTCCTCAGTCCTATCTTTTCTTGATTTTTTTCAGGGTAAAATATGAGTTTTAGGTCCCTGTATATAAGAATAAGTATTTTTATAATACGTAATAATGACATTCATCCATTTACAAATGATAATTTTTAAAACCAGAAGATGTGTTTCTATTGGAAATGGCAGTATTTGTTAATCATAAATAGTTTGTTTCTTCTTGTGAACCACAGAAGTCCACATAGCAAAGCCATTTGCATTTCTGAGAGCTATAATACCTACTATCAATATGTTTAAACCCAGCACTACTCTCCTCCACTGCATCTTCTCTTCCACCTCCATCCCACCTCCTTCACTTCCACATGCGTCTCTTCTGCCACCTCCTCCACCTCTTTCTCCACCCCTTTCTCCTCTGCCTCCATCTCTACCTCCACTTCCACTCCACTCCAGCATAGTGGTGGTGATCAAATTTCCAAAGCCCAAATTTGGATCGATGTTTTTTTTTAGTTGGGGTGGGTTATTATTATTACTATCATTACACAGTTGTATAAAAGAATGGGTTTCACTGTGACCTTTCCACACATGAGTGTGTAGTGCCTTCATCTTGCCCACCATTCCTTCTCTTGTCTCTTCATCTCTCTTCTCTCTCTCCTTCTCCTTCTCCCCAGCCCCTCTTCTACTTTCCCATCTCTTTTTTTGGCTTGTAGTTTCTACATGTGTTCTGTATGTAATGTGTTTTGCTTTGATACAGTTTCATCTATTTTCCTGAAGTAACCTGATTTTATTCTTCTTTATGACCCAGTAATAATCCACTGTGAAGACATAGGTGGCTGATATTAGGATTGCTCTCTGTTGAAGCTCACCAGAGACAAGCCCAGAGAGGGAGAGAGAAGAGATTGCACACCATGGGAACTATAGGTGTCTGGGTAACAGGCAGTTGGGAGAAGGTTTTGTAGGATTTGGGCTGTACTCGGTGATGGTGAGGTTTGAAAGAAATGGGGTACTTCAGGAACTAGTGACCATTATTTAGGTGTTAGGAAGATTAAGATGTGGTGTGTGATGGTTAGGTTTTGTTGTCAACCTGATCTTTTTAATTATCTTGGTTGGGTCTCTGAGGATGTTAATAGGAAGGCAGCCTCTCAGCAAGGGGCAGGATGTAAAGAAGCTCAAAGAAGCTGGAAGTGAATATCCTTTCCTGTGTGGGCTGTGCAGGAAGGAAATTCCAGAGACTCAGGAAGCCATTAAGTCTGGGGAAGGGTTTTAAGACCACACCCTAAAGCTATATAAAGGGGAAGAAATTCTCTCCTTGGCCCTCCTGCCTGTTTACTGTTCTGTGTGTATGGTGTTGGTGATGTGTTTCTCTCTGCTCAGACCTGTGAAAGAGGGCCAGTCTCCTTCACTGTTAGGGAACTTCCCCTCAATCTGTAGTTTCAATGAATACTTTCCTCCCCCAAATTGTGCCTGGTTTGAAGATTCATCCCAGCGGCGTGTGGCTGACTATGACAGGGTGGCTCTCATTCATAGAGAGATAGCAGTAGCTTGAGTTGGTCAAAGAGGATTCGGTCCAGTAACTTTTTTGTGCTCTTGAACAAGAATACCTTGTTCATGTGCTCTGGCCTTACTCCAGAGGTCTTGCACCATTGTTCCTGCGGGCTGCAACACCCACTACCAATATTGCTACACCCACTGTCTCCACCTGCATCTCTTTCTCCTCTGTCCCTCCTCTACTCCCTCTCTCCCTCGACTGCTCCACCTCCACCACCTTGCATCACTGTTTCCTCATTCTGATTATCAAAGCCGGCTTCTGTGCCAGGGCATGAGGTCCAGGGTGTGCCTTGGTACCTCAGATAATGCATCCCATTGTCATGCAGAACTTTGGTGAAACGTTATGATGGAAAAATGAAAAGAATCCACTTTAGAGCCATTAGTCATGATTGCCTGTGAGGGGCCTGAATTATACTGCTCACACCCTTTTCTTTATAGGGTCAACTATAAATATTGGTATTGACTATACATATTCTATGTCTACTATAAATATTAGGTCTTCCCCCATAGTTTCTCCATCTCCTTTTTGACAGGTGTCAGGTATCCTTATTTGCATCATTGGTTGGCAGAGGAATTTAAGAGTAGCATGTTATATTTGTTTGTTTCCAGCCAATTAAGGCTTTCTATAGATTTTTGTTGTCCTCTGATACATTTGTATACAATGCTTTCCACATAGTCTTTATATTTTACAAGAATGTCTTCTAAATCTGTATCTTCTCTTTTATCATTAACTGATAAGATCAAGAGCAATATTTTTAACTGGCCTGCCCTAAGTAAATATTGCCCATAAATAAATGGTCTTTTGTTGTAATTACCCATTTTGTTAAAATACAATCATGTCGAGATTCATTCTCTGCTTAGGTAAGTATCAGCAGCAACTTGTTTCAATGGAGGATACTCATCGTCTCTAGCTACCTGTCGTTATGCAAACCCACCTTCAGACAGAAAAACTTCAGATAGGAGAACTCCACTGCTCATCTTTAGTGAATTTCAAATGTCACTATTTACACTGCTAAAACCATCATAGATTGATTATTCACTCATCGGTGAATCATCATAAGCATTTCAGCTTTTTATTAGCTGTATCAGGTACTCATAGTCATACCATGTGTGCAGGACATTTTTATAGCAAGAAAATGAGATTTAGTGTTTCCATTGTTTTCTAAAAGAATATTCTTTTGAAATTTTCAAGTTTTGAAAAACACAAAAATAAAAGTCAAATAATTTTATCATTTGGAAATGACCACCTCGCCTCTTGCACTATCTTTTTTCTAAGCATATTTTTGGTGGCCATGGAAGTGGTCCCTTGACACATAATAGTGGGATTTCAATTTTCCCTTGATGTTAGAACTGTAGGCTTTCTATATCCACTACAATAAAGCCATATAGTAAAGACCTAAGAGGCAAATATACCCAACTCTTACTCTACTCACAGCTTTTCATGTGATCTTCATTCATTATTCTGCACTCACGTTTTCCAGTTTAAGGATCGTTGGCACTTTGGGATGAGTAGTTCTTCCTTGGGAGCACTGTTGTAGACATTGTAAGGTGCTTGATGCATCTCTGGCCTCCACCCACTGGAAGGCAGTAGCAGCTCCAACACGTCCCCTCAAGTTGTGATTGCCAGACGTGTCTACACATTATCACAAGGAGCAAAAGCATCCTGGTTGAGAATCACTGTCATAAACTGTTCAGTCTGTGGGTTATAACACACACACACACACACACACACACACACACACACACACACACACACACTATACCTGGCATGTTTGCATGTTTCAAATCTCAGCTGCTCAGCTGAAATCACAGTTCAATGAACTAAATTATTATTATAGATTGCATTTTCTTTCTCTCCATGGCACTTAACAAAAGTGCTGCATTCTCTTTCTTTCAATTCTAGATCTTTCACTACTGGGTTATGTGCACAGGAAAGACAACATATCTACCAGGGTCAACTTGATGGACATGTAACCAACCAATGCTGTCACATAGATTCCACATTAAGAAAGATCCCATACTTGCTTTAATGTTACAGCCGTCACCCTATTGAAATCGAAGGCCAAGACCTGCATTTATTTTCTTCTGGCCTGGTTCCCTGTAAATGATGTAGCCAGTCCTAATTTGTGCCTTATTCACTGCAGACTTTCTGGTGTCTAGAACAGGGATTGGGACAAATTACAGTTTTATATATATATATATGAAATTATGAAAAATATAAAATATGTATAAGCATGTAGATAGATATAGTTCAGTCAAGTTACAAGAAGCATTTATTTATTGACTTATTTATTTTTCAGACAGATTCATGTAGCCTAGACTGGCCTCTTACCTATGTAGTTCAGGAATGACCCTGAACTTCTGATTCTCCTGCCCCTACCTCCCAAGTGTTGGGATTACAATTGTGTACCACCATGCTTTATGCAGTGCTTAAGATCAAACTTGGGTCATATTAGGCAAGAATGCAACCACAGGGGCTACAGCCCCAGCAGTCTCTCATTGTTAAATTGAGCTCTAGAAGTAAGCCCATGAATGACTTAATCGCAAAGATTCTGCTATCTAGATGCAAGATTTCTTGTTACTGTTTTACATAGTGTTCATGGCTCAGGATGGCCTGTCTGTCTGGCTGTCCCTAGCTCTAGCTCTCTCTCTCTTCATAGCAGGCTGGGATCATTAGATTAAGGCCCAACAGACCCAAACTGAAAATTTTAAGCATCCAATTTCTTTAAATGTAGCTCACATAAGCACATTTTTAGCCATTTAGAGTTTGCTGCTTTGCATAGCCCATGAAACTTTCCCTAACATCTGCAAACCATAGATTTTTAAAAAGCCCTGGGGCTGTAAAAGATTCCCAGCCATTTCTGGAAGTGCTATGGGACCCAGAGCTTTTCTCTCTAGCTGCTATCCTCTGGACACAAGAGAGCCAACACTTTACAATTTAAATATAAAGTTTTAATCTATTTTTATCTAACATTTTTGAAATAGAGCAACTGTATTATCAGACAAATGTCTGTAAGAGTTGTCTCCAATGTCCAGCAGGGAAAGGAAACGTGTTTGGCAATTAAAGGATTCATTTGCATAACTGCTATCATTCTGTGGCTAGTGGGCCCAATCTGTCTTAGAGTTTTATTGACCTATTGTTGAAAAAGAAAAAAAAAAGTGGGTCAGTTAGATGTAGTGGGCATTTGGCTTTGTATTAGGAGGTTTATATTTTACTTGGATCTATTTCTTCAAAAGATATTACTAGTAATGAAAGATGAAACCATTCTCCGTGTCCTCTCTTCTGAATTCCATGCTGAATTAAGAATTCCATGTAATTCTTTTCTGTAGAGTAACTCCTGAGATGACAAGGTTGTTAAAGTTGTTAAAGTCTTGGAGTTCAGCTACATGCAAACCAAGTAGCATAAAGGCAGACTGTGGGTGAGCAAACTGTAATTTTATAGCCTTTGGCCAATATCTTCCCTCAGGTATTCACTATTCTTCTCTCTGCTATTGTACCTTAACTTTTAGGATTCTACATCTGATTATGATCATGCTGTGTTTGTCTGTTAGTACGTGATCTGTTTCACTCAACAATATGTCCTCCACATTCATCCATATTCAGTGTGACAGGATTTTCTTTTTTAAGGTGGAACCTCCTTCCATTGTGGATCTATACTGCATTTTCTCTTTTGACAGTTATCTTCTCAGCTCAGGAGTTACCCTATAGAAAAGTACATTTATGCTAGTCTCAGCATTATTGGCTGATGACATACATTTATTTAGTCTTCAATACCTCTTTACAGTGCAATATTAGGAAAATATTTGTATGAAATGTGCTTTATTATTTGTTTATGATATCTTAGAGGCATGAGGAAATTTTACTTACGTAGAATTACTTAAGACCATGTTAATGAAACAGACATGCATATTTTTATATGGTTCACTTCTTAAATGTTTCAAAATATTCACAATTTAAAAGCTATTAAACATTTCTTGTTATGTGATTAATTTTTTTATTACTAATTAGGATAATGAGTTCAAATTACCATTTCCTTCTGTGTAATAGTGAAATTTAGTTTTCATGATTTTATGTAAGCAGTATAATTCATCTTTGTAGCTATCTTTTGAGAACTCACATTATTCTGCTTTTCTCATTTTGGAAAGAATACGATCTAAGGAGGGAATTGAGGGAACAGTCGCACCAACAGCATGCCTTTATTGATCAAATGAAATGAATGAGAAAAAGAAAATATTCCTGGATGTCTTTGTTCATTGAACATATATACTTTAAGAGGAAAACTGTCAATATTAAATTACCTGTTCAGATTTATTTTCTTTTGGAATAACTCTTATTCAGTAAGGTTATACCAAGTTACATTTGGTTCATTTTCTTCTGATCATTGAGATGTCTGTGTTTAATGAGCTGAAACTGAAGTAGGTCAATAAAACGAAGAGATTAACAGTCTGTGCTCACCAGGCTTGGGACACATTTTACTCTGGGTTAAAAAAGGCATCTTTTAAAAAAAGGGTTTTGATCAACTTAAAAGGAAAAGGAAATAGGAATAACATGGTAAGACTCAAAAGCAGAGAAATCAATGAGTTCTTCAAGGTGCTATTTATCAGGTGAACTTATGTGGATGTGTGCCTGTAATAGTAAAGACCTTTAGTTCATAGAAGCAAAACTGTTTCCCCCTTCACGTTGATAAGTTTTGGAGTGCAAAATGGCATCAGGTTATTAAGTATTTTGTATGTAATTCATCTTTGGAAATATCTCGCAGTCATCACAGGGAAAAATAGGTCTGAGAAAGTATTAAAATATTGTCATGGGATAGAAAAATGGAAAAGCAGATGTGTTAATATTTGTCACACACTATAGGGAGAAGAAATGAATTTTTAGTTTTGAAACAGCTTGGTTTTGGATGTATCATTTATTAGCTCTGTGCCATTTCTTTCCTCACAGACAGTAATGCCTGCTGATTTCTTTTCCTTCTCAGTGGTGCCAAGACAAAAAACTGATGCTACTTCGTAGTGTTTTCACAAACATCACTGTATTAGTTATAGGTTTGTTGCCTTCACAAAACATCCAAAAAAAAGCAGCTCATGGAGTTAAGGCTTGTTTTGGCTCAGTTTTAGGGCATAGTCCATTAAGATGAAGGCGGCTGTGGTGTAACCTTGGTCGCAGGAGCATGAGGCGGCTGGATACTTTGCACCCATAGTCAGAATGCAGAGAGATGCATGCTGGGACTACACTCACTGTTGCCTTTTGATCAGTCCAGGACCCAGCCCATGGATGCTGCTGCCCACGTTCAAGGTGGATATTCCTGCTTTAGTCATACTTATCTGGAAACACAGCTTGTGGATACGCCCAGAGAGGGGTTCTTTTAGATGATCCACAAATACTCCAGTAATCAGGTAGGGAGACCTACCTTGTACCTTACAGGCTTCCTATCCTGTATAGAAACTCAAATAATCCAACTTGAGGGTGCCAAACCACTTCCTTTTAGGGCACTGAATGATAAACATTTAAATACTTTAAATATTTAAACCTCAGTTTTTAGAAGGTTTTTTTTTTTTTTTTTTTTTTTTTTTTTTTTTTTTTTTTTTTTTTTTTTTTT
>PVHP010004368.1:0-56158 GCA_004024765.1 Zapus hudsonius
GCATCAATTGAGATGACCATGTGGTTTTTGCTGTTGAGTTTGTTAATGTGGTGAATTATATTTATCGATTCAGCATTACTCTTATACCTACACCAGAGACCCAATAAGAAAAGAAAATTATATACTAACATTCCTAATGAATTTAGATGCAAAAATTCTCAGCAATATTCTTGCAAACTTAATATAAGAACAAATCAAAAGTATCTTCTACTCAATCAAGTAAGTTTTATCCCACGTATGCAAGGATGGTTCAACATATGGAAATCTATAAATGTAATATAATCACATAAACTTAAAGACAGAAATCACATGACTATTTCAATTGATGCAGAAAAGACCTTTGAAAAAACACAACAGCCCACCATGATTAAAACACTGGAGAGAGTGTGGTATCCTGCTAAAGGGACATGGAGGATATAGGGTTTGGCTGAGTCTGGCAGGCTTCCGGGACTGTCTCCTTCTGTTAAGGAAGTTGAGGCAAAGTCTCAGGACCCCAATAAATCTCAGCGAATCCTGGACACTCCAGCCCCCAGTCAGGCCACAGCTGTGCCCTGAGATAAGCAGGCAATTCAAGGCCTAAACCTAATCCAGCTGCAGTAACAAACCTGAACAATAAGGTCACATGCAGGAGCAAAGTCAGCATTTTCTACAGATGATCCTGGAAAAACTGAATCAGCACATGTAGAAGAATGAACCTGGACTCTCTTCTCTCACCCTGCATAAAAATGAATTCCAAATGGATCAAAGACCTTAATCAATATAATATCTGAAACTTTTAAAAGACTAGAAGAAAAGTCTATTGCTGGTGAGAGTGAAAACCTGTAAAACCACTATGGAAATCAATATGGAGACTCCTCAGAAAGCTGAATATAGACCTACCTTATGATCCAGCTATACCATTCTTGGGCATATACCCTAAAGACTCTTTACTAGAGATACCTGCTCAGCCATGGTTGTAGCTGCAATTCACAAAAACTAGGATCTAGAATTAGCCTAGATGCCTATCAACCAATGAATGGTGAATAAAGATGTAGTAAATATCCACAGTAGAATTTGACTCAGTTGGAAGGAAAAATGAAATTTGCAGGAAAATGGGTGGAATTGGAAAAATCATACTAAGTGAACTCACAAGCACACAAAGGCATGTTCCCCTCATGCATGTCTCCTGACCTGGAAAAGCTTGAGTTGCAGGCATACCTAACAGGCAAGTGAAGGGAAAGATACAGGGAGAGAAGGTGAGGGAGATAAAATTTAGGCAAATTTAGACAAAACTAAAGTCAACATGATTAGTACCATAGAAACCTTTCTTCTGGATAGCAAACTAAAAGATATAACACTCAATAAGAGTGTGTGTGTGGGGTTGTCTGGGAAGAACGACCCTGAATAGGATGGGAGAAAGCCTAATCTTAAAAGCATGGGCTCCGGCTTGTAACTCCCAAGAAATGGGTTATGTCCTACAGTGAGCTGTTGGTTGGAGAGACCTAAGAGGTCTCCAAAACAAGGCAGGCTTCTTTCAAAGTGCTTGATTATCCACCAAAGCTAAAAGATAAAACCCTGTTGCTGAAGACACTGCAAGCAGCCAACCCAGAACATCGACAGATCATGCTGGAATCTGAAGGAAGCAGATCTCGGATGATTATCCCTCAAAGTGCTGAAAGAGCTACATGAGCTGCTGGGGAACTTGATAAAAACAAAAGCAACCAGCCAGACAAGATGGACACCCCTGCGCAATAGTGGCACTCAGCCTAAGCAGATAACCAATGGCTCTCTGATTGGATAAGAGACCAGATCAATGGGAAGGAACTCATACCTGGTGCTGGGAACCAAGTTAGAATCCTATGGAGACAAGGCTCATGGACTCCAGTGAGAAACGTCTCACTAGTCATTGGCCAAAAACAGTGACTACAGACATCACAGTATCTCTTAATTAACTCCTACTGTTCTAACTCTCCACTGGAAAAATCTGTTTTCTCTTTGACAGAAGACAGCAAAAACCAGGGAGAACCCAAATCTATCAATGTGACAAGAAAAGACAGTTGACTCTCTATCATGATATGAGCCGCCTCTTGCACAACAGCTAGGGCCCAGGTGAAACCACAGAGAAATTGGAGAGGGAAGCATGAGTGTCACTCGCATAGTGAGCCTGACAGCCTGCACCAAGGAGATAGCAATAGACACGGACTCAGTACATATCAAAGCAGATATCCAGAAGTTGCTGAGAGCTTAACACTAAAGTAGACTTAGAACACACCTACCAAGGCTCAATAAAAATTGTGGAAGAGGTGGCAGGAACATTTTAAAAGCCAGAGAGTGGGAACGAGTATCCAGATGTATTGTCCCTCCACACCCCATACTGGCTGCTGCTCTCACAACTCATAGCATAACCCCATGGTGAATACCAGTTAACCCCACTGAGAAGAGCCTTCAGTGGAATGGGGGCAGGGAGAAGGGGAATGAGACCAACACATAATTTGTCAATACAACAACATTTCTAATTAATTAAAATTAAAATAATATATTTAAATTAGAAAAGGTTAAACAGTATAAAAGGCAAATTTGAAGCAAAATGTCATATAGGCTTAGTAGTTCACCTACAAATAAACAGGGTATACTCTGCAGCTAAAGCAGGACTTGTTTGTGGTTCCCCTGGCTCAACCTCCTAAATGACAAGCCTGTGTCAGCTCAGCATGAGAATCTTATTAGCACACTTCGTTTTATGTCCTTGTTCCTAAACTTGAATTATCTTCTTATTTTTACATTAAAATGACCTTTCATCTCTTAGCACAAGGTGTGAAGAAGGTAAACTGTGCCTTACTCCTTCCTCATCACCGATCTACAAAACTCATCACTGATCGACAAACCCAAGCAAAGTTGTCTCGCCTATTTTTGTAAGGATAAGATATGCTAGTATCAACCTCAAGATGCTATTAAGGTTAAAATTAATTTGTAAGAGGTACCTTGTACTGAGCAAAGTGTTCAATAAATATCTATTATCAATTTAAAAAATTAAAACAAGGCTCTCTCCTTAGGCCTCTCCTCTGCCCAGCCACTTTCTCAAGTCTCCTGCCACGGCTTCTGTGCTCCTGTGGAGAGGAGTTTGGAAAACTGTAAAAGAGAAGATGGGATGTGTAACCAGGCCAGTACTCCCAGGGAGAAATCCAGGCAAGAGTTTTTTTTTTTTTTTGGGGGGGGTCATGCACATAGCTCTACAATTCTCATGAGAGGGTTGCAGCGGTACTTGGGCAGATTTAGGCTGATCCCTTGTGCAAGTGCAACCATAAATGGGGAGTGGACTGGAACCCACACAACCCAGATGGCTAGTGTTCTCCAGGGAGTAGAAACTCCAGCTATCTGCCCTTCCAGCTGCTTCACATGGTCATCTGCCATTTTCTTTAGCTCTATAGGAGAGAGAATGTCTCCCCAAGGCCTGGGATGGAAACTTGCTTTATCTGTCCATGGTCCACCCACAGCTGGCAAAGTTCCACTTCCAGCACCTTCAGGCTCAAGCACCGCCCTTTCCCATCAGTTGTGCACACTGTGCCCACCAACTGAGCAGTGCTACTCAGATCACTACAAAGACCAGTCCCCGCGCTCCCTGCCTCTACCCACTGTGAACACAATCTCTCCAGCACCAGCCCTCACTGTTAGAGCTTCTCATCCCACTACAACCCTGTGCAAAACCCAAGCAGACCACACATGGCAGAATATATGGAGGCATATATCTCCTTTGTCCTCAAAAAAATTCATCTTATCCCAAGAGGGAAAGATCCCAATGCGAAAAGAACACACAAGCTGAGTGCTCTCAACCGAGCTCACATAACCCAAGTATGGAAGTTAAAGTTTGAAGTAGATAACTGAGATGCAACCCCAGGATGAAATCACTGTACGCCCAGGTCATAACTGCAGAGACTGATCATTTTATTGGCAAAGCTGGAAGCAAAAATCAACAATCACATAAATGAAGACATATAGAATCAGCTTGCAAGCCTTGCCATGAGGCTTAACATAATTGAGGAAAATCAGATGGACATTACTAGATCAGTAAAGAACTGAAGGCAAGCCAGCGATGAGATGAACTCCACAATCAGTTGACCAGGATAAATGAAGACATGATCAATTGCAAGAAAGAATACCAGGAAGCATTAAGAAAATAAAACTTTGAAATGAAATTGGAACTCAACAAAGAGATGGACTCAATTCAGAAAATTACAACAGGAAACAAAAATCAAATAGAGCTATTAAAAACCTCTCTATGATCCCTCACTACCAGGAAGACAAGACAGAAGAAGTTGAGGAAGATATGAAAATCTTAGGCAAGTTCAAAAAAATCAGGTGAACAAAACATGAGGGAACTGCAGGACACCCTTAAATATCCAAGCATCTGGATCATTGGGATCCCAGAGGGGGAAGAAATCCAGGCCAAAGGCATAGAGAACATATTCAACAAAATTATTGAAGAAAAATTTCCCATCCTTGCAAGAGAGAGGCCTGTCCAGATATGAGGCTCACAGAACTCCAACATATAGGAATAAAGAAAGAACTCTGCAAGACATATCTTAATCAAAACAATAAACATAGAAAGCAAGGAGAGCAACTCATCACATATAAAGGCAATCCCATCAAAATTACCTCAGACTTCCCAATGGAAACCATGAAGATCAGAAGGGCTTGGAACACAGCTCTTTAAAGCCTAAAAAATAAAATGGCTTTCAACCCTAAAAAAAAAAATCTCTCATAAGAAATACTCTCATACCCAGCAAAAGTATCTCTCATAATAGACAGAGAAAGGAAAACGTATCATGATAAAAGCCAGCTCTACAATTATATGAACACAAAGCCAAACTTACAGAGGATACTGAAGGAAATATTCCACACAGAAGATTCAAACGACCAACCTCAAAAGCCCATTAGAGGACAAGCATATTAACCAAAATTAGGATGCTCATATAAACATACAAGGAACCAACCCCATAAACCCAACATCATGGCAGGACTTAAAGTAAACCTCACAGTTGTAACTTTGAATGTTGATGGACTTAACTCTTCCATAAAATGACACAAGTTAACAGGGTGGATCAGAAAAATGGACCCTTTCATCCGCCTGCCTTCAGGAAACACACCTCAACTCTAAAGACAGGAACCTTCTTAGGGTGAAAGGATGGAAAATGATTTTCCAAGCAAATGGAAACAAACAAACAAATTAAAAAACCAAGCAAGTTAGCTACATTAATATTGGATAAAATAGACTTTAAATCAAAAGTGATTCAAAAGGACAAAGAAGGCCATTTCTTACTCATCAAGGGAACAATCCAAAAGAGGCTATCACTGTCATATATATGTAGTATATATATGTCATATATATATGTAGTATATATATAAATATATATGTAGTATATATCTATATATCTGTATCTCTCTCTCTATACACACACACACACACACACACACACACACACACACACACACAATTTAGGTGCACCTACTGTAACCTAGTGAGCAAGTATTGGTTGTCAACTGGCAAGAGGGGCCATGAGTAGTAGGGGAGAGAGTCTAAGCCTATGAATAATTGATCAGTCTGACAACCCCTGGTCCCAGCCACCGGTTCCTTCCCTCACTGAGCTGTTGACCAAAGTGACCCATGGGGTTCCAAAAACAAGACAGAATTCTGTCAAGCTCTTGAATGACCTCCCTAGGCCTGAGGCAAAACCCTGTTGCTGATGAAACCACAGAATGCCATCGATCAGCATTGAGAGACCCTTCAAGGTCCAGAATGTTATCCAGCCCCCAGATGGTAGTTAATGCAGTTCTAGAAGGCACTGCACAAGCTGCCAGGGGAAGATGATCAACGACGCTGGAGTAAACAGAGACCGCTGACATGAAACAGACTACGGCCATGAGTAGGCTGACCACACCTCCTACTGGGAGAGAACAGCGAACCAAGAAAGGAGCACTCGTGCAATGGAGGAGCCTGGGTCTGGGGGAGACAATCAACAGCTTTTAAATTCGGCCAAATATTCCACTCAGTGAGGGGAAGCCCATGACTGGAACTGGGGAATCAGTGCGATATGCACCAGATCCTATACTCTTGGGCTCCCAAGAAAAGATGCACTATGGGACTGATTGACAGGGAGGCTACTAAAAATAGAATCTAGGTAATCCAGAATTGTGTATATTTGTTAACCTATAATGACCTCACACTCTGATGGAGATTGTGTTTGTATTTTTCAGGATGCAGCGAGAGAGCTGGGGCCCATCTAACCCTACCAAAAGACTGTAGGCCGATAGCAGAGATTCTCGCAAGAGATGAGCCACCACAGTCATACTGTGGAGGATCCATATGGAGCCCCCAGAGAATGACAGGATGAACAAGGGACCCACAGCCACAGCCATTCAATCAACACAGGATAAGCCAGGGGGACAGAAACCAACAATTTTCAACACAAAGCCCCCTAAGCTCACAACATTAAAGCAGCCTTAATATTTACCCACCACGACTCAGGGATCTGAGCAGAAGATTGTGAGAGCCATGGTGGGGGAGACTATCCAGAGGCATGGCACCCCTCAGTAACAACACACTGGGGCCAGGAGAACCAGGCTGAGTACTAGGCTATCCATGGTCCCCTGCCCCAAGGACTGATCCAGACGACCCATGGAAGAGGATATCCAGCTGATTGGGGATGGGGAGGGGGGCATTGGGGAATTGGGGATAACAACTCATTGTTTGCCCACTAAATAATGTAACTCATTATGGTCAATAAATTTATATATTAAAAAACTTTAGGTGCACCACAATTCAAAAAGCAAAACTTACTAGACAACAAAGCAGAAATACCAACACCATCATAGTAGGAGACTTTAATACCCCATTGTCATCACTAAACAGATCATTCAAACAAAAAATAGCAGAGAAATAAAAGATCGTAACAATGCCTTAGAACAATTAGACCTAACAGACATCTACTGAACCTTCCATTCCAATTCTACAAAATGCAAATTCTTCTCAGCAGCCCATGGAACCTTCGCCAAATAGACTAAATATTAGAATATAAAACACGCCTCAATAAATTAACAAAATATACATAATTCCATACATTATTTTAGGCTATAATTCATGAAAGCTAGAAATTAATAACAAGAGAAACAAAAGAAACGACACCAGCTCCTGAATTGAACAATACACTATTGAACAATAAATGGATTGTTCAAGAAATCAAAAAGAAAATTGAAAATTTCTTGAAGTAAATAATGAAAACAAAACATACCAAAACTTATAGGACACAATGAAGGCAGGCCTAAGTGTAAAACTCATAGCACTAATGTCTTTACAAGGACAGATCTCAAATCAGACCACGTAGTCTAACTGCCCACTGACAGGCATGGGAACAACTAGAACAATCTGGCCCTATGAGCTCAAGGTAAAAAGAAATAATTAAGATCAGAAATGAGATAAATGAAAAAAAAGAAATGAGATAAATGAATTGGAAACTAAGAAAATAACTTAAAATAGAGATGAAATGAAGAGCTGGTTCTTTTAAAAAAATAAACAAGATTGACAAACCCCTGGCCAATCTAATTAAATTTTAAAAAAGAAGAGAAGCTCCAAATCATCAAAATCAAAAACGAAAAGAGAGAGGACACAACAGACATGAAACTGGAAGAATAATCAGATCATACTTCCAAAACCTCTACTTCACAAAATTGGAGAACCTGGAAGAAATGGATAAATTCCTGGACACCTACCACCTACCAAAACTAAACCTGGAGCAGATAAAGCTCCTAAATAAACCTATCACATCCTCCGAGATTGAAAATGTAGTAAAAAATTTCCCCCAAAGGAAAAGTCCAGATCCTGATGGATTGTCAGCCGAATTCTACCAAACCTTCATCCAAGAACTGAAACCATTCTTTCTGAAGAAGTGTTTTCATGGAATTGGAGAAGAGGGAAACCTCCCAAATTCCTTCTATGAAGCTAGCATCACCCTAATACCAAAACCACACAAAGATACAAGAAGAAAGGAAAACTTGGGCCCAAGTCTCTGATGAACTTGGATGCAAAAATTCTGAACAAAATCCTCACAAACTGAATACAACAGCACATCAAAAGTATTATCTACCTTGATGAGGTAGACCATCTCAGGGATGCAGGGATTGTTCAACATCCAAAAGTTGGTTAATATAATCTACCATATTTATAAACTTAACAACAAGAACCACATGGTCATCTCAATCAATGCAGAAAAGGCCTTAACAAAATTCAACATCACTTCACGATAAAAATGCCAGAGATTGGACATAGAGGGCTTATATCTCAACATAATAAAGGCCATATACAACACTCCTAAAGCCCAAATAATACTCAATGGTGAAAGACTCAAGGAGTTCCCAAAAAAATGGGAAAAAGACAGGGATGTCCACTCTCACCACTGTTCTTCAACGTAGTGCTTGAAGTTTTAGCCCAAGCAATAAGACAGGAGAAAGATATCCAAGGGATACAAATTGGACAGGAAGAAGAGAAACTATCCCTTTTTGCAGATGGCATGATCCTATACATAACAGACCTGAAGAATAGTAAACTCCTGAAGGTGATAAATTCCTTCAGCACAGTGGCAGGATACAAAATTAACACACAAAAATCAGTAGCCTTCCTGTATGCATACATACAGAAAAAGAAATCAGTGAGACTGTCAAATACCTTGGAATATCACTAACCAAGGATGTAAAAGGCTTGTATAATGAAAACATTAAAACGCTCAAGAAGGAAATGGAAGAGGATGTGATTAGATGGAAAGATATTCCATGCTCATGGATAGGGAGAATTAATATAGTAAAAGTGGCAATCCTTCCAAAAGCAATATACAGATTCAATGCCATGACATTAAAAATCTCAGCTTCATTCTTTACAGACATAGAGAAAAAAATCTCAAAATTTATTTGGAATGGCAAAAGGCCTCTGATAGCCAAAAAATAGTAAAATAATCTTCCTCAGGAGGTATCACCATTCCTGATCTAAAGACATATTCCAAAGCCATAGCAACAAAAACAGCATGGCACTGGCATAAAAACAGACAGACAGACCAATGGAACAGAATTGAAGACCCTGCTCTTAGTTTGAGTAACTATAGTTACTTGATCTTTGACAAAGGTGCCAATAATGTTTGCTAGCATCTTAAACAAATGGTGCTGGACAAATTGGATAAATACTTGTAAAAACGTGAAAATAGACTTACTCATCTCACCATGCTCAAAAATCAACTCCAAATGAATCCGAGACCTCAGCATAAGACCTGAAACTCTGGAAGTCATGGAAAGAAAAGTAGGAGGAACTCTCTATGAGATAGTAGGGAAGAACTTCCTGAACAAACCTCCAGTAGCCCAGAAAGCGCAACAATCACTTAACCAATGGGACTTTATCAAGCTTAAAAGCTTCTGGACAGACAGTCGACCACCATAAAACTGGGAGGTAATTTTTGCCAGCTATAACACAGATAGAAGTCTAATATCTAGAACCTACAAAGAACTCAAAAAAATAAAAACCAAAAAATCAAACAGCCCCCTCACAAGATGGAGCATTGATCTCAACAGAGAATTCGCAGAGGAGGAAACACAAATGGCCAACTCTCACTTAAGAAAGTGCTCATCTTCCTTCGTCATCAGGGACATGCAAATCAAAACTACAATGAGATTCCACCTTACTCCAGTCAGAATGGCGATCATTAAAAAATCCAACAACTATAGATGCTGATGAGGATGCTGGGAAAAAGAAACTCTCGTTCACTGCTGGTGGAATTGCAAACTTGTACAGCCACTCTGGAAAGCAGTGTGGAGACTTCTGAATAGGATGGATAGAGAGCTACCAATGGACTAGCCATCCCTTTACTCGGCATCTACCCTCGAGATTTCACACCTCAGCCCAGAGACATTTGCTCAGCCATGTGCATTGCCGCTCAATTCATAATAGCTAAGAATTGGAATCAACCCAAATGCCCATGTCTGGACAAATGGATATCAAGTTGTAGAACATTTACACAATGGAATTCTACTTAGCTGAAAGGAAAAATGACAATGAAATTTAAAGAACTGTCTTGGCGCAGATATTACTTAGTGAAGTCACACAAGAACAGAGAGTCAAATGCCACATATTCTCCCTCGTATGTGGTTCCTAACCAGGCCAAGCTTAAACTCTCAGTAAACCTGACAAGTGAATTGAGAGACTGTAAAAGGGAATGGAAGGAACGGGGGGGGGGGGTGAAGAATGCAAGGATGGGGGAACTTACGCAATAAGCGGAACCAATAATGAATCAAAACCATAAAATCCTTACTTTCATACAGTAAGCTCTCGAGGAAGCTGTGGGCATCACCTGGTAAGAGAGGCCATGAATAGAATGGGAGGAAGCCTGACCCCATGAAAAATTGATCAGACCTGCAACTTCCTGTCCCAATCATTGTTTCCTTCCCACACTGAGCTGTCATCACAGAGACCCATGAGGTCCTCAAAATAAGACAGGCTTCTGTCAAAGCTCTTGAAAATTGCCCCAGGCCAAAGGGAAGAGCTGAAGAAACCATAGAAAGTTATCACACAATACTGAGAGACCCTGCTAGATACCAGCTCCCAGATGGTAGCATGTGTAGTGCTGGAAGGTGTTACATGAGCTGCCAGGGAAAATTGGTCCGTGATATTTGGAGAAAGCAGAGGCCACCGATATAAAAATCAGCCTGATGTCACGAGGATGCTGAGCACACTGCTTTCGGGGAGAGATCAGCGAGTCAAGAAGTGATCATTTGGGCAATAGTGGCACCAAAACCCGGGGGGGGGGGATTAATAGCTTTCAAGTTGGCCAAGAGATCCACTCAGTGACGAAGAATCCTTAACTGGAATTGGGATCCTAGGCAAAATCTTATGGGGACCAAAAACTGGTGCTCCAAGGGGAAATTCCTACTACCAGAGAACTGTAGAGAGGCTACACCCAAAAGAATCTTTCCAAATTAGTGATGTGTGTCTCACTCAACCTATACTGACCTCACTCTCCAATGGAGATTGTTTGTATTTTTCAGAAGGCAGTGAGGGAGCCATGGTTAACCCAAGTCCACCAACAAGCCATGGGCTGATGGCTAATATCCAGGCAAGAGAAGATCCACCCTGGGCCTCTCATGTAGGCCCCAAATGAAACCTATGAGAAAGTGGTGTGAGAAACAAAAGACCTATCACCACAGGAAGTCAGATAACCCAGGATATGTCAATGAGACAGACACCAACGATATCCAACAGAACCCAAAGCAGAAGCCCAGAGACAATTAAGATCTCAACAATAAAGCACACTTAAAACTTACCTACTCAGGGAACTGAGCCGAAGAGTGGGCCGAAAGAAGAGCCATGGTGGGAGAGAATATCCAGAGACATTTTCCCCCTTAACAACAACACACAAAGGGGGAACTTGGCTACCTCCTGTGCTATTCATGATCCCCTACCCCATGGACTGATCCAGTACATCCACCGAGGAGGCCCCCAGTGGATTGGGGACAGGGAGGAGGAATGGGGGGTACCATCATAAGATTTGCTCATACAATGTATCTAATTAAGAATAATAAAGAGATCAACAATAAAAACCTTAAAGGAGCACTAAATTTTTGTCTATAAAATTAAAGAATTAAAACTATAGACCACCAAGGACAAGGTTTAGTGGGAAACTTCATTTAAAAGAAAATGGAAAGTTACAGAGTTCTCCAACCACTAGTGAGGAGAGAACACGTGGGAGAGGTTTTAGCCTCATATGTATAAAATCTGTGCTGCTCAGCCAAATGAGCAGAAGATATCAGAGGGCTCCCAGAGCTCCCATCGTGAGGAAAAAGGTTCCTGTGGTGGTGAGGAGGCCTTACCCGAGGCCTGGAGAGTCAGATGTCCTTTTGCCAGGCCATGTGGGAGAGAGAAAGAGGGACTTCCTGTTTCAGGTGACTTACATGACCTGGGGTAGGTTAGTCAGGGAGACAGCTGTGTGGTCTATCCGTGACCAATCAGTTTCAGGATTTAGGTTTGAACTTGAGTTAGAGACATCTCCCTCTCAAGGGGAGGGGGCTGGGCATAAGATGAGTGTAGCCTGCCTGAAAGTACAAGTTACCTGTCACACTTTGAGGACTTATACTCCAAAATAATTGGAAATTCTAGAAGAAATGGATCAATTCCTAGACATATATGACTTACTACAATTAAATCAAGAAGATACACAAACAGATTCATGAAGAAATAACCTTGAGTTAGTATTAAAGAGCCTTCCCACAAAGCCAAGTGCAGGACCAAGTAGATCCACTACTGAGTTCCACTAAGCTTTTAAAGAGCCAACACAAATGCTCCCTACATTATTCCATGAAATTGGAAGGAACACCAGGAAATCCATTCTATGCATCCGGTGTTGCCCTAATATTTAAGCCAGATAAAGCCTTGCTTTATATTTTCCTGATTATTAATTAGGTCAAGTATGTCCCTTATTTTTATTGGTTCTAAAGATTTTTATAAGCTGGCATACAAATATTCATTATAGACTCTTTATATATGCATTATACTTGTTCTCATTTGTTCTTCCCACTGGCCTCCCCTGTGCCCACTGACTCCCTCTGGCTGTGTAGCAGAAACGTCTCTGGAATGAAGACTCCAACAGCAGTGTGAGTGGAAAAGAGATTTATTCTCGAATCTGGGTTGGTGCACAGCTCTCAAAGGACTGTGGCTCTGAGCTCAGTTCTCAGCTTCATTATATATTCTTTCAAGCAGGCAAGCTGGGGGGCTGTTTGCAGGCAAGGGGGAGAAAGGAAGGTTGAGTTCTCTAGGAAGTTCCAAGCCTTTCAGAACAATTGGTACAGAGCACTCATCCGTTACCATCTACTTTCATTTCCTTCTTCTAACCCTGCTGGGCCATGCCCCTGCCCCAGTCATTCTAGAACTTTTCAGTTCATGGAATTAGGACAAAAGACTGGATGTTTTACAATTTAAATAATATATTTAACAGTGAGGCAAGTGCCTTAACCGCTGAGCCATCTCTCCAGCCCAATAAATTTAACAGTGATGTCTATCCTAACATTGTCTATTTCAGCTGGTTCTCTCCTTCCCCAGATGCTTTCCTCCTCTGCTTTCCTCCATATGTTCCTTGTCCTTTTCTTTTCTCACCTCTCTCAAACCTCTTCCTCCCTGATTAGGATCCCCCTTCCTGTGATGGTTACATTTTGTTGCCAGTTTAACCTGTCTAGTAATCCACCGTAATCTTGGGTGGGTTGCTTACAGGAAGGATTAACTAAAGGCGGAGGTGCCTCCTCCAGAGTAGGTGGCCCTCTTAGTAGGGCCCAGGATGTAAGGAAGCTCGAGGGGAAGGAAATCTTTATCTTCCTTCTTCCCACCTGTTTGCTAGTTGTATGTGTGGTGTTGGTAGTAGCTTCTTTCTCTCTCTGCTTGGACCTGTGAAAGGGGGCCAGCCTCTTTCTCCATTATGGAATGTTCCCCGTATCTGTAACTTCAATAAATCCCTTTCTCCCATAACAGTGCCTGGTTTGGAGGTTCATCCCAGTGGCATGTGGTTAACTCTGACACTTTCACACACATAGATACAAATACATATAATTTTAAATCCAAGCTCCATGTATAAGACAGCACCTGCATGGGGGTGGAGAGATGGCGCAGTGTTTGCCACTCAGTCATGAGGACATGAGTTTAGAGCTCCAGAACTCACATAAATCTGGGCTCAGCAGCACAGTCAGGGCTGGGGAAACAGACAGGAGGATCTATGAGTCTTGTGACTAGCTTAATCACTGAGTTTCAGTTTCAACAAGTTACTGTCTCAAAAAGGAGGGGAAAGCCAGGAGGCACAGGTAGGAGGTAGGAGGATTGCCATGAGTTCAAGGCCGCCTGAGACAACAGTGAGTTCCAGGTCAGCCTGGGATGGAGTGAGACCCTACCTCAAAGAAAAAAAAAAGGAGGGTGGCCAATGTCAACCTCCGGCCTCCCCACGCTCATAAGCACCCCACCACACACATGCATCCACCTACATACAAACATACAAACCAAAACGAGAGCCAGGCATGGTGCTGCACGCCTTTAATCCCAGCATTTGGGAGGCTGAGGTGGAAGGATCACCGAAAGTTTGGGGTCACCCTGGACTAGAGTGGGATTCTGCCTCCAAGAAATTTTTAAAAGAAACAAGGAGAGAGGGGGGAGGGAATATGAGAATAAATGAATGTGAAATACTTTCTTTCTGAGTCAGGCTTATTTCACACAATGGGTTCCAGTTACATCTTCTGTGTAGGAATTTTAGGCCAGCACGACACATCTGGCTTCAGGCTTCTGACTCCAGTGGGTGTTTTCTTCCCAGCGCCCTCTTCCCTGGTCACGCGCCTGTCTCTCTTCCTGCAGGTGTTTCTACCCCTTCACTATCTGCGGCCTTTCTCCCTTTCTAGATGTTTGTTTGTGTGTGTGTGTGTGTGTGTGTGTGTGTGTGTGTGTGTGTGTGTGTGTGTACATGGCGCACGTATGTGTAGAGGCCAGAGGTAGATATCAGGTGTCTTTCTCAATTGCTCTCCATCTTACCTTTTGAGACAGGAGCCTGGAGCTTGCCAATTTGTCTGGTAGCTCACAAGGTCCAGGGATCCTCCTGTCTCTGCTTCTCTGGCACCACATCCTGCTTGGATTTGGGTCCTGGGAATCTGAATTCAGGTTCTTGTGTGGGAGGCACTTTGAGCCATCCCTCAGACCTGCTTTTTCTCCCGCCTTCCCTCCCTCCCTTTCGCCTTCCATTTCTGTCCTTCCTTCTCACCTCCCTGTCCTCCCTCTCCTGTGTCTCTAAGCACTCTCTCCTTACCTCCTCTTCCCCCTTGCCTCATCTCTCTCTCCACAGATACTTTTTCCGTGACCTTCTCATTGGTGGGACAAAATATGAGCAGAAGCAGCTTATGGAAAGGAAAGGGTTTATTTTCCGTTTGCAGATTCAAGGGAACGTCAAGCAGGTCAGAAGAAGCACAGCAGCAGGAGCCGGTGTCTTCCAGCAGCGAGGAACTGAGAGCAATGAATGCTGCCGTTCAGCCAGCTCTCTGCCTTGGTTCAGCCCAGGGTTCCAGCCCTTGGAATGGCCTTCCAGTGTGTGTAGGTGCTAATCTGGAAAATCCCTAACAGATATGCCAGGAGTTCGTTTCCATGCCAATTCTAAATCATGCCAAGTTGACAACCAGACAGACATCACACATATTTTCTCCTCTTCTCTCCCATCTCTCCTTGGACAAGGGAGTCCATATTCCCTCTCGTCCCCTCTACTTGCAGTCCTGACTCATTCTTCCCCTGCTGCTCCGTCTCCTGGCCGTTTCTCCTCAGATTTTGTCTACATTTTTTTCTTTTATGAGCCATCTGTTCTCTCCCTTCCTTCTATGGCTTTTTGATACGGTCTTTCTATGTAGTCCAGGCTCGCCCAGTCCTCATTATTCTTGCTTCTGCCTCCCTGGGGTGACTGCCAGGCTCTGTCCAGTGTCTCCAAAGCATTTTCTATGACGTCCTCCGTGGTCGTCATCTGCTCCCTGCTGCCTCCGAGTCTTTCCCACGACACTCAGCAGCTCTTGCGTGGTCCTCTTAGGGTAACAAGGACCTGTGGCTGAGATTTCTGGGGCGACAGTGATTTTCCAGTCTCATCCTCCTCCTTGAAGGAGGACCTGTGATGCTCCTGAAGAAATGCTAAGCTCACACCAACGCTTGGAAAAGCGTGTCTCCCACTCCTGGGTCTTTTGCAAGCATTAGGCGGCTTTGAGCAGGGGCTTGCCATCCCACCTCAAGGCTGGACCCTTACTGCTTTGCGACTTCAGAGGACTTAACCTCTCTGAGCCCAATGGCTTCTTTCCTGTAAGACAGGTCTGCCAGACAGGTGCAGGGCTGTTATGGAGCAAAAGGAAGTGACTGGTCTAAGGAGCTGACTGAGTGACAGACTGGGTGACACCTCGGTGCTGTTGGGGTCCTGGGAGTAGACGCACGTCTTAGGGTGGCAGTGAGTATCCAGTCAGTGGGGGGTGTAAGTAATTGTATCCTGGCTCTTTAGAGATATCTTGGGAAGGCAGAGGCAGCATCACAGGGACCGGAGCTCTCTGGCAGAAAATTCTGCTCTCTTCAAGTTTTTTTGAACCTCTGAGCCAGGTAGGGATCCTCTCAGACCCCGGGGTGCAGCTCGGAGGTTGCTCTGGTCAGCTGCAGAGCCCCGCTGCTTCCTAGGCTCTGCCATGATGCCCAGAGGGACGGAGGATGAGGAAGGATGAGCAGAAGGGAAGGGCTGAAGACAGATCACCAACCCTCTGCCCACTGCGGGGAGGGGCCTCCCTGTCTCCAAGGATCACCAGCCCAGACATCCACAGATCCCCATGGCAGCGCCGGGGGCATCCCTCACAGCCAGTCCTCCCTGGCTACGTGGCCCCGGGGAGGCCGTTCACCAAGTGCCCGGCTGCACGGTTCCGAGGGCCATCAACGGCAATCTTCCCGAGCCTTGGAGCCACTCCGTTCTTTAGCTGTGGCCTTTCTGGCACCGCCTCACTGTCACCCGAGTCAGTTTCTTCCACGTCACTGCGAATGTCCTTTGCCATCTGTGGAAACAGAAAGGGGGTGGGCTAAGAGCAGGAGGAGGGGCCGAGGGCACAGTGGGGCTAAGCCGGGCCAGCTCGGTACCTGTCCCTTCCTTAGGAACGTGTGGAGCATCCGCAGGATGAGGCAGAACCAGTACACGTGTAACAGCTGTAGCAACACCAGGAGTGTGTTGAAGTAGTAGTAGCCAAAGAAGGGGCCCGAGTTCTTGATGGAGACAAACATTGTGGAGTAGATGACCCTGGAGTGGGAAGGATGATAGTTTTGCCATTGTAGGACCCCTGGGACTTGTATGACTTTCCATCTCCAGAACCCCCTATGGATCACCATTGTCTCTCAGGTATCTATGCTCTTCAGCTGGACAGTAAACCTACCTCTTCATCTGTTTATACTACGTCAGCAGAACATACATGCTCGGGCGGAGAGATGGCTCACTGGTTAAGGCCTCTGCCCATGATGCCTAATGACCCAGTTCAATTTCCCAGTATCCATTTAAAGCCAGATGCACAAACTGGTGCATGCATCTGTAGTTCTTTGCTGTGGCTAGAGGCCCTCGTATGCCCATTCTCTCTCTCTGTCTCTCCTTGCAAATAGATAAATAAAATATTTAGAACATACGCACTTGTCAACGAGCCTTTCTGGAACATGAACAAGACATTGCCTAGTGTCTCATCATCATCCTAGACGATTTCTTATTTTCTTATGACTTCTTGTCAGACCTGCTGCATCTCTTCACAGATGACCTGACTACTCCTCTCAGAGCAACCAGTCAGTAGCAGTGTTCCCGAGGCCACAATCCCTGCATCTCCATGTTCTTTTTTTTTTTTCAAGGTAGGGTCTCACTCTGGCCCAGGCTGACCTGGAATTCACTATGTAGTCTCAGGGTGGACTCGAACTCACAGCGATCCTCCTACCTCTGCCTCCCGAGTGCTGGGATTAAAGAAGTGCGCCACCACGCCCGGCTTCATCTCCGAGTTCTTAAGCAATGTTCTGGACACACTGTCTTTCACCCAGCTCTGGCCACACCCCTCTCTGCAAGGTCAAGGGGACTCCTGCTTCCTCCATGTGCCTCATGGCCATGCATCTACTATCAAGACCAATCCCACAGTTACTTGCAACAAATACAGTGCAAGAAAGAAAACTCAAATCTCTTACTCTTGATCTGTTTTGGCCCTTTGGCTACTTCATTTCTTTCCCCTGAACCTCTGGTATCTTCAGGAGCCCCATACTCATTTCCCTATCTGTGTCTCTTCTTTTTCACCTCTGCCTCCTCTTCCTGTCTTTCTCTTCCCTCTCTCCCTTTTCTACTCCCTGTACCGCTCACGCTTTCTGGACCCCAGGCCACAGGATCTCAGGCAAGTCCTCTACCATGAGCTCCTCCCTCCACATCTCATAACTGCTCACCCATCACCTACAAACATCAGGCAGCCCAGAAGTGGGTCTCCATCCACACCTCACCCCCAGGTGACAGTGTTCAGGCTCCTGGCTACAAATCCTCCCCCCTCCCCAATGGCCAGCCCCCGCTGCCTTTATCCCTCTCGCAAGCCCAGCCCAGCCATTTGTTCCCCCTGCCCCCTGGGGGCCATGGACCCTGAACACCAGCACAGAGCAACTGGGCTGCTTCCTGGATGCCTCGCCAGGCTCCACCTCGCCCTGGTGGCACCTCCTCAAGCTCAATCACATCTCACACCTGCCCTGGTGGTCCTTCCGCCCCTGCTTCCTACCCCATGCAGCTACCAGAAAGCAGCAGTGAGCAATTCAGTCGAGTCCCAGTTCCTCTTGTGCCCAGAATTCCTCTTTCACCTCCATGGCTCCACCTCTACTCGGTGAAAGCTCAAGTCCTCCCTGCACCCCCTTAAGTATTGTACGATTTGCTTCGGTGCCAACTTACATTCACTTTTTCCCTCTGTCTGCTTCAGGAGTTCTGTTCCATCCGCATGAACTCCTTGCTGTTCTTCCAACAACTGGGACCTTTGCACATGCTGCTCCCTCTGCCCGATGACTTTCTCTGTATCCCACATGGTTCTCTCACCCCTCTGCCTTCCTTCCATGTGGCTGCAGCCTGCAAGGTGTCTATCCGATACCAACTACCTACCCAGCACTTTCTGCCTAACTCCAGTTTCTCTTTTGACCATCACTCTTCCCCATCTACCTGTTCCTACACATACCAGTCCGTCAGCTCAGCTCCTGGAGGGCAGGCGTCTGCAGTGCTCGTGCTACTATATCGCCACCATCGGAACCTTCCAGAAGCTGGACAAATATTGCTAGACAATATCTTTGCTGTCTTTAATGGGTGGACACTCCTGACACCATCCTCCTCCCACTTCCTGTTTCAGGGGCACACTGAGAATTGACAGAGCCCAGCTGTTTTTCTTACCTCTGGACTTTTGCATAAGCACACCCTCCCCTGCTTCTGGAAGAATCCCCGACAACCTCTCCAGTTCCCTGGGGCAAAGCAGGGCAGCAAGGATGCGGCTGGCCTGAATCCTGGGCACATCCGCCCTCCTTCACCCCCAGGACTCACTGGGTGGGGAGGACATACCCGCCCTCCTTTGCCCACAGGACTCACTGGGTGGGGAGGAGAATCAGACGGGTGTAGAAGAAGACTAAGGAGAAGGTGATGAAGAGAAAGTCGCACATTCGCCGAAAGTGTGTGTAGTTGAACATTTTACAGGCCTAGGGAGAGTAGCAGAGAGAACAGACTCAGGACCCTTGGGAAGTGGTGGACCAGGTTGGGGAGTGGGGAAGGATCTTCATCTTGGGAACAAAGAGCCATAGGTGGGACCAGGGGAACTGGGGTGAGGCCTTTTTTCCAGAACTGCCTAAAATGGCAAAGAACGAGAAGAAAGAGGAGGGAACAAGGGAGGGAGAGGGAAAGGAGCAAAAGAGAAAGAGAAACTTGATCTCATCTCCCAGTGACTGAGATGATGGCCCCTCATGCCTGAGAGGTTGGGTGTGTCAGGTATCAGAGAGAGGCAGAGTCTCATGCTCCAGGCAAGTCAGGAGGAATACGGCCTCACGTCCCAGAAAGACTGAAGAGAGGCTTGACTTCATGATGCAGGAGATTAGGAAAGACCAGGTGTCCCATCCAAGAGTCAGGAGCAGGGGTTCATGTCCTGGGGACTTTGGAAATAGTACAGCCTCATTCCTTTCACCAGGGAAACTGCAAAGGGGAGGGGACTCATATCCCGGGCAGGCCAGAGGAGGTGGCTCTTCATTCCTAGGCGGCTAAAGAGCGGAGGGGCCTCATCACTCGCACAGACTGCCCAGGCTGGCTAAGAGGGCTGGTGCCTCGCATCCCAGGGAGCCTGGAAGAGCTGGCGTCACATGACCCAGGCAACCAGACTTCGAAGGAGGGCAGGATGTCCTCACCTTCAGGGTTCACCTAAGAGGGCAAACTGGGCGGGGGAGTTGGGAAGGCCAGGCCCACCTCCAGCAGGGAGTCGGAGCAGTCGTGCAGCAGCAGCACCAGAGCGCCAATGCGAAGCAGGTTGGAGCTGTAGGAGAAGCCCAACAACCCAACAGCCACGAAGTGATGCGCCACCTGCTCCTTGAAGTCCTGCGAAAGACAGCGGGCCACAGCTGGGTTAAGCTTTGGAGGCTTCAGGGGCACCACCCTCTCAGGGGGTCGGTGCAGCCTCTGGACTTCATGCGTCCCGTCAGAGGCACCTGGGAGGTCGCAGAGCATGGCAGTGAGGTCACCCTGTCCCACTCCATCTCCCTCATGGAGTCCAGTTCCTACAGCTGGACTCGGCTGGTCCTCACCTTGCGTTTGACGTCAAAGGGCAGCGTAATTAGCAGTGAAATGTAGAAACTCAGCTCCAAGAGGTACCACCAATACAGGGCTGGATTCAGAATCTATGGTGGGTGAATCAAGGCTAGCTGTGAGCAGAGACATAGCTCAGGTTCCTCCCAGGTTGCTCAAAACCTGGACACCTGAATCCCAGTAAGGGAGCAAGGAATGAGCTTCCTGTCCCTGTAGGTAATACACAGCAGTGGGTTTTGTGGTAACTCTTACTCCGATTTGCCTTACCCCTGGCCCACTTTCTTCCATAGATGAGGGAAAAATAGAGTTGGGGAGCGACAAAGCCTAAAAATGTCAGAGAGGACAGGAGCCTTACATCCCAGAGAGACTGGAGAGAAGGGGCCTCACATCTCAGGGAGGGTGGTAGGGGTGGAGCTTCCTCACCCAGCCAGTTAGGAGGTGTGGTGGCTCCCCACCCAGGCAGCTAGGAACCTTATCACCCCGGCCAGGGCTGGCTCTTGCTCCTGTGGCCACAGAAACTAAGACCCTGCCTCACCTGCTGCCCACCGCCCCTCACCTGGTTTGGGTAATTTTCCCAGCACAGTTCCAGGTTCCACAGCCATGGCTCCTGTGGAGAAACCAGTTTGTCTCAAGCTCCAAAAAGCCAGAAACCAGCTCTCTTCCCTGAGTTGGGGGTTTCCTTTTTTCCTTCCCCAGGAGGCTTTCATGGCCCTCTGGGTACTGTTTGAGCTATGCTTCTTCTTCTTCTTTTTCACAACAGGAGATTCACTATGTGGCCCAAGCTAATCTTGAACTCATGATCCTTCTGATTCCATCATCTGTGTGCTGGGACTGTAAATGTGAACCACCATGCCTCACTCTTTCCTTCCCAGTTCCATCTCTGCTCCCCCACTTCCCACTGCCAGGTTCAGGTTCATTCGCTGCAGAACAGCCTGCTCCTGGCTCCCTTGAGGTCTTTAGTTGTCACCTGTAGGGATTTGTGGATTAGGGGAGCTGTCAGATTTACTCACATGGTACAGGATAGAGATGCCACCAATGAAGGAACACAGATAGAAGACAAACCTCCAGCTGCAGATGGAGAGGAAGCTGGTGAGGCTGATGTGGCCACCAAAGAGCAGGTGACCCCCTTTTCGGCCCCCCTTCCCAGGATTACCTGGCTTCACAGAACTTCTTAGCGAGGGAGGGCCGATCCTGGTTCCTTCGCCTTCGGAACCAGCGTTCAGTCTGCCTCGGTGTAAGGCCACACTGGGCGGCCAGCAGGACCACCTGGGGCTGCAGAGGGGTGATGGGTGAGAGCTGTCACACAGGCCCAGTGGCGGCTTCCCTCCCTTGTCCCTGGATACACAGGACCTGCTTGGTTTTCCCCACTCTATATGTTGCCTGTGGGGAAACCAAGTCCAGCAGACAGTGGGGGCAGGGAAGTGAGTGATGAGGCCCACCCCTCCCAGCTGCCTGGGTGATGAGGTGGAGCCTCAAGGTCCAGGAAGGCTAGGAGGGGTGGGGTTTAAAGCACTGAGCAGGGTGAGGCCTCATTTCCACAGGAAGTTGAGGTCAGGTCTCCCTTCCCAGGGAGGCTGTGTCCCAGGTAAAATGTAAAGTGGGAACATTTATGGAGAGGTCACAGGCTACCTTACCCTCCCTGACCCTCAACCAGCGGGCCTGGTCCCAGGGCCTACATGCTGGCCACAGGCTGAGGGGGCTCTCACCTCCTTGGGTCTCCTCCCTATCTGGAGAAAGTGTTTCTCCAGCGTGGGGTTGGGCTTCACCTGCCTCCTAATGGGATCACGCAAACCCATCCACCGGCTTACGGGCAAGGCCACGAATCTGGGTGCAGGAGAGACAGAGCCCAAATAAGAATGGACATGACTGAGGAGGTGGGTTAGAAAGTGGGGGGACTTGAGGCTTGGAGATGCTCCACGGGCTTGGAAGATTATTTGAGCAGAAGGTTTGGGAGGTGTGAGGGTTAATGTCTGGTTTTCAACGTGACCGTGGAAGCAAGTCTCTGGTCCTGACTCTGAGGGATTTTCTAGATGAGATGAATTGTACTGGGAGAACTAAATGTGGGCAGCACCATTCCTCAGACGGGGTCCTGGACTGACTGAGCAGCAGCGCCCATTGCTCTCTGCTTCCTCACTATGGACCGAATATGACCAGATGCTTTATGGCCCTGCCACCAGGCCTTCCCTCCAAGAAGGACGATAAACTGAAATAAACCCTTCCTCCCTTAAGTGGGTTTTGGTCAGATACTTGGTCACAGCAGCAAAAAGTGCCTAATACAGAGGTCCAGAGTTCTACTCCCATCTCCTGGCCTCACTCTCTGGGAACCCAGGGGGCATCCTGGTTATGCAAACATAAGGAAAGAAGCTGGATCTATAGGATGAGATGAAGGCAGAGTCATAGGGAACAGATTCTTTCATCCGTCCCCACCGGTGGACTGGACTTGTCTCTCTCCAGTGGGGTGTGGACTCCGGGGAACAGGGCCTGCCTCTTCTAAACCCTCGAACCCAGGAATGCCGGGAATCTCCTGGCATTAATTCCCACATTGTCCACAAGGGGGTGCACCAAGGTCACGGAATTTCATCTCTATCATCTAATCGCCCTTGATTTAAGATAAGCAGAGGCCCAGGACAGCCTAGCAAGGAACCTCAGGTCAAATTCAACAGTGATGAGGGAACAGAGAGGACTGGCCGTTACTAAGCACTTACTGTCTGCCATGAACGGCATGAGCTCCGCCTCTCACAACAAACATTTATAAAGCACTTGCCTGAACTTCCTGAGCGCTGGAATACAGACATGCAAATACTACACCCAGCCTAGAGGATACCATTCTAAATGGGCTTCAGTAATGGCCTTTCAGCACAAGGCCACTGCCACTTCCCTATCTCTACTTTCCTCTACTTCTCTGGAGGCAGAGACATCCTTCCTTCAAAGCCTGGCCAAATTCAGTTTCCCAGAATCCTTCAGACTAAGCTTCAGGCCCAGCTGGTCTATAAGCTATGTATCTTTGCACAGGTTACGAAACCTCTCAGTGCCTCCATTTCCTCTTTTGCAAAAGGGACTAGTGCCATCTCTTGCAGTAGTATCTAGGATCCAGTGACAATATTTTATAGTTGTATGTGGCAGGCAGGAAGCACTCAGAACGGAATCCATTAAGTAATACAACTTTAGTGAAAGTTCCTTGGGTCCCTCATGTCAGCCTATGTTCAGTGAACACAGAGGTCAGAAAGCCTCTCATGAGTGGGACCCACAATGCAGGAGGCATGACACGTCTATGAACCCATGGGCAGGTAGAGGATAGGGGAAGAAACCCAAAGGACCCTTGATAGCCTATGTCCCAAGGGGGGGCAGGCAGGAGTCCTTGGGAGCCAGTCTTAAAAGACTTGCAAAGGAACAATGCAAAGGCCCAAGAGTCACAAAGAACTGATAGCAGGTATGAGAAGAAGGAGTGCAAGAAGGCAGGAGGGAGCTCGTAGGATGGCACAGGAGCAGGATCGGGTCATGTGATACATGGAACAGGATTAATCTGTAGGCGGTTAGGGGACATGGGGCATGAGAACATGGGTGTCAGAAGAGGTCTGGAGGG
Organism: Zapus hudsonius; assembly: GCA_004024765.1. Lineage (NCBI taxonomy): Eukaryota > Metazoa > Chordata > Mammalia > Rodentia > Dipodidae > Zapus > Zapus hudsonius. The sequence continues at coordinate 23,935 of PVHP010004368.1, forward strand.
CTTCTGTGATAGACAACCCAGCGCTCAGGAGGTAGAGATGTAGGAAGATAACAAGCCATCACCCTGCCTGTAAAGGGGGCAGGGGCTGAGGAGTGGCCGAGTGCCTGCCTGCACAAAGCCCTAGGTTCCACCATCGGCACTGCATAAACTGGCCCTAGTGGCACAAGCCTCTAATCACCAGCACTAGAGGTGGAAATAGGAGGATTCCAGGTCAGTCTTGGCTACAGAAAGCAGGCAGGAGACGTAGCTCAGGTGGTAGAGTCTTGCTTAGCATGTGCAGAGCCCCTTGGTTCCATCCACAGCATCACATAAACCTGTCCTGGTGATATAAGCCTCTCACTCTAGCACTTAGGAGGTGTAGGCAGGAGGATCAGGTGTTCAAGGTCATCCTTGGCTACACAGCAAGTTCGAGGCTATCCTGGAGAAAGGGAGAGGCGAAGGCAAGAAACGTTATAGCCTCCTAGCAGCAGGGATGGGGCTCAGGTTTATGTGCCAGTAGCATCTGGTCTCCCTAGGTCAGGGCTTACCAAGTCCAAGATCACATCTAGGATCCAGGAAGATGTTCTAGGAAGATGGTGATACTACCAGACCCAAACCATGGCCCATGTTCCCACAGACCAGCCATCTGGATCAGGCTATGCATGGTGGCAGTTGGTGGATGGCTAGCGTCAGAAGCGCTTTCGTGTAAAGCCCAGAAGCTCCCTGGACACTTGAAGGCAGCTAATCCCACATAGTACAGGCACATACCTGAACACACACACAAGTGAGGAACAGAGCGTCTGACACTTACCTCTCAAAGGCAACGCGCACAGCCACCAGGACCAGCGCTAAGGGCAGGGTGGCGAGCATATGCCGAGGGTGTGCAAAGACCAGACCATCTCGATCCTCCAGCTGGGCCCATGTGCAGTTGGGTGGTAACCAGAACTTCTCCTGCCAGAGCCACTCGCTCAGGCTGGATAACATGCTGTAGATGCATACACATGCCAATGAGTGCAGCTCGGCATGCAGAGTGGGCGGGGCCACAGAGAACCACCCCCCACCCCAGCCATTCTTTACTTGGCCACCTTGATGATGGAACCCTCACTACAACCACCAAGGTCATCAGAGCTGTTCTATGACCTTGGAAGGACAGGGTCTTAGCTACCAGCCCACCTTCATCCCCTCACTGCCTAACAAGGAGGTTCTTATGGCCAGAGTTGAGGATAGAAATAGGCTATGGATCCTCAGGCCAATGGTCTGATCTCTCTGAGCTTCCAAATTCATGTACAAAATAGGGAGGGTAACAGCCACCTCTCAGCCCAGCCTGGTCAAAGACACAAAGACACATAGCTTAAGCCTCATTGCACCGGGAGCAATGACAGGGCTGGGGAGGTGGCTCACTGCAAGCATGAGGCTCTGTTTGAGCTCCAGCACCCAGGTGGTTCACACCGGTCATCCCAGCACTGGGGAGGCAGAAACAAGAGGACCCCTATGGCTGGCTAACTAGTTAGCTCTGGGTTCAGTGAGAGGGCCTGGCAATGGACAAGGTGGACAGTGACTGAGGAAGTCCCCTAACATTGGCCTCTGGCCTCTACATGCACACACACACACACACATACAGAGTGAGCGAGCGAGCAAGCTATAGGAGAGAGAGAGAGAGAGAGAGAGAGAGAGAGAGAGAGAGAGAGAGAGAGAGAATGTGCAATTGAAAAGCCAGGTATGGTGACACACTCCAGCACTCAGGAGGAGCCAGAGTTCAAGGTCACCATGTCCGTCTCATCAAGCCAAGAGCTGGGGGTGTAGCTCAGTGGTCAAGTGCCCGGCATGTACGAGGACTGGGTTTGGTCCCTAGATGTGATGGTTAATATCAATTCACAACTTGACAGAACCCAGAATTAGATGAAGTTAACTTCTGGGAACACGTGCGGGTAAATGTCTTGATTAGGTTAACTGACGAGGGAAGACCCACCTTAACAGTGGGCGCTGCCGGTCCATGAGCCGGGATTCTGGATTGGGTGGGAACTGGCTGAGCACCATTCGGCGCTCTCGCTTCTTCACTGGGGGCCGAATGGGACCAGCTCTGCCGCAAGCTCCTGCCTCGGGGTCTTCTCCACCACAACGCACTGTAACCTGGAATTGCAAGACGAAATAAACCCCTCCTCCCTTGAACTGACTTTTAGCAGGTATTTTGTCCCAGAAATGAGAAGGTGACTGATTCGTCAGATCCATAAAAAATAGAAACGACAATAGAATAAGAGCTACTTTGCTGTTTTCAGATACAAACATGGTGGCCAGATGTCAAGATACTGGCCACTTGGAATTATGAACTTGAGTCCTCCAATGATAAGAATTCTTCCTTCCACCACAGGAAGCTGCTTCTGATGCAACCCAAAGAAGGTGGAGCTGAATGTGGTGGCTCACATCTGCAATCCCAGCAGGAGAAATGTTGTGAGTTTGAGGCTAGCCTGGGCTATAGAGTGAAATCCTCTGTTAAAAGGGGGAAGCTGAAAAGTTGGTTCAGTGGTTAAAGTGCTTGTTGCATAAGCCTAAGGACCAGAGTTCAATCCCAAGAACTCACATGAAAGCTGAGTGCAGCCTCACACACCTGTGCTCCTGGTGCTGGGGAGGCAGAGACAGGAGGATCCCTGGGATTTGCTAGCTAGCTTGTCTTGACCAATAGGTGGGTCCAGTTTTAGTGGAGAGACCCTGTCTCAAAAAATAAAGTAAATGGCAGTTGTGGTGGCACATGCCAGTAGGAAATTGCTGAAGAGGCAGAGGCAGGAGGATTAGGAGTTCAAGGCCAGCCTGGGCTACACATTAAAAAAAAGATAAAAAGGTAGAGAGCAACTGAAACAGACACCTGTGTCAGCCTCTGGCTTCTCTCACAACACACACATAATCCCCCCCCCCCACACACGGTAAAAAGGAGATGATGGAGGATTGTGGGAACAGCGTTGGACTGATAAAGACTATCGAAACTTTTAAGGTTGAATGGAACGCATTTTGCATCATGAGATGTGGCCAGAGTGGAATCCTGTGGTTTGAATGTAAAATGTTCCCCATATGCTCATGGGTTTGAACAACGGTTCCAAGATGGTGGGACTGAAACGTTCGGAGGTGGAGCCTAGCTGGAAGTAGGTCACTGGGGTGGATCTTGAGGATTCTCACCTCTCCCCACTTGGCGTCCTTCCTCTGCTTCCCGACCATCTCTACTAGCTCCTACTGCCATGCCTTCCTCACCGTGAAACTTCCCCTGGAGAATGTGTGCTGTGCATGGCTGCCTTCCTCTAGAAACAGGAAGCCGAATTAAACCCTTTTCCTTCAAAAGTTGCTTCTGGTCAGGTATTTATTCACAGCAATGAGAAAGTAACTGATAAGACCACCAAACCTGACTCATCTCTACAATCTTTATTTGTCAGTTAAAACTCACAGCTAAGTGTGGTGGCTCATGCCTATAGTCCCAGCATTTGGGGGCTGAGGGGAGAAAATCACCCTGAGTTCAAGGGCAGCCTGGACAGCCTGTGACAGAATGAAACCCTGCCTCAAAGCACCATAAAGTAGGGCTGGAGAGATGACTCAGTAGTTAAGAGTGCTTCCTGCGCACGGGGCCAGTGGAGGACAGCAGAACCACTGGAGCTCGATCCCAGGACCAACATAAACAACTGGATGTGGCCATATACATCTGTAAACTCATTCCTGTAGGAATCAGGGACCCAAAAATCACCAGAGCTGGTGAGAAAAATAGAAAGCTCTGGGATCAGTAAGAGACTCCAGCTCAAAACAATAACGGGCAGAAGAGCCATGGAGCAAAGCACCCAATGTTCAGCTCCGGCCAAGCTCACGAGCACACGGGGCACTGCATGGGCACATACACGCACAGTGCGTGAACCACGCACACACACCACTACACATGCAAAAATAAAATATGTCTGGGGAGATAGCTCAGTCAGTAAAGTGGCTGCCTTGTAAGCATGAAGACCTGAATTCAATCCCGAGAACTTTGTAAAAATACAAAGCTTGGAGCTGGAGGGATGGCTTAGTGGTTAAGTCACTTGCCTGCAACACTTAACGACCAGAGTTTGATTCCCCAGTACCCACTTAAAGCCAGATGCACAAGGTGGTGCACGCATCTGAAGTTCCTTTGCAGTGGCTAGAGGCCCTGGTGCATCCATTCTCTCTATGTCTTTCTCTCTGTCTCCCTCTGTCTGCAACTAAATCAATAAAAATATTTTAAAAATCCATAAATAAGGCCAGTCCGAGTGCAGCCAGCAAGCAGAGCGGTCATTTGTGCATGTGCTCTCGAGCCACTGACTGAAGAGCAGACCGCAGAATTCAAAGAAGCCTTTTCACCGTTTGACAAGGATGGTGATGGAACTATAACAACAAAGGAATTGGGCACTGGAATGAGGTCTCTTGGCAGGACCCCACAGAAGCAGAGCTCCAGGACCTGATTCACAAAGTAGATGCTGAGGGAGGGCAATGGCTCCATGAGAGCAGCAGCAGAACCTCACCATCCGATGACAAGCCTTAGAGAGACGTTAACAGATGAAGAGGTCGGTGAAATGATCAGGGAAGCAGATATTGATGGTCAGCGCCATCATCATCAAGGAAACGATGAAGAATTCGTACAAATGATGACAGCAAAGTGATGAACTTGTACGGAATGTGTTAAATTTCTTGTACAAAACTGTACACTTGCCTTTTCTTTGTAACTTATCTGTAACACTTATAGTAATCAGGACTTCATTCCTTCATGTTTTCTTCCTTATCTTACTGGCCTTGTCCTTGGACCTTATTAGAAAATGATCAGGTAACATGTTACATGTGGCTTACTCTGGATATATCTAAGCCCTCCTGCACATTGGAACTTATAGGGAGTGGGTCAAGTGAGGGAACATCTGGGTTATGTCTTTTTAAAGTAGTTTTTAGGAACTGTCAGCAGGTTGTGGAGTGTGGAGCTGTGACTGTGGACCAGGGACAGCCAACAATACGTACTTAAAAGTTGCACTATTTCAAAGTGGGTGTATTATCCAGGTACTTATACACTATTTTTTTGTACTGCTGGCATTGTACCAGAAACATTTTCTTTTATTTTTACTTGCTTTTTAAACTTTGTTTAGCCACTTAAAGAAAATCTGCTTATGGCACAATTTGCCTCAAATCCATTCCAAGTTGTATATTTGTTTTCCCATAAAAGTTACAATTAAAAATACATAAATTCACAATTACAAAAAAGAAAAATATAACAAAATTAATGTCGAGGACTGGAGTTGTGGCTCAGTGCGAAAGCACCTGCTTAGCACACATGAGACCAGGAGATTAATTCCCAGCACGGTCTTACCATTCCCATATTCCACCCCCCAAAAAAAGCATAAATGAGACACACTGTAAAATGCTATTTATGTAAACTACAAAATCAGGCAAAATTAGTCTATGATGTTTAGTTGGCTTTCTACAGTGGCTATTGCAAATAAAATAAACTCGATGGTTTTAAATCACATAGATTTATGATCAGACAGTTCTGCAGATCAGAAGTCCAAAATACATCTCATCAGGCTAAAACAGGGCTCGTCCCTCCTGGAGGCACTAGGGAGAATCCAGGTCCCATCTTTTCCAGTGTCCAGAGGTTCCATATCCCTCAGCTAGCAGACCCCTCCCCCTCCTCAGAGCCAGAGTTAGCTGAGCAGTGTGTCTCAGTGTCTGTCTGACCCCCACCATCCTGCCTCTCACTACCAGTCTCTGCTCACTTCCCAGTCCCTTTCCTCTCTGGATGCATCAAGTCATGTAGCTTGAGAAACGGGTTGGAAGCCCGGCAGATGGACCAGTGTATCAAGGCTTTGTGGGGCTCAATATTAATGGAATGGAAGCCACGAGTTCTGCTCTACAGAACAGGCTCGGGCATGGCTGCAATGAGGTGTTCCTGGTTAGCGAGGCCAAAACTTCACTTCATAAAGAAGGGATGGCGAGAGGGCTCTGAGTAAGTGCGCTTGCTGTATAAATATGAGGACCTTAATTTGATCCCCAGAACCTACATGAAAAGGTGGGTATGGGCATGCATGAGAGTAGCCCCAGTGCTGAGAGGGGCAGAGATAGAAGAATTGTTGAGGCTCTTCAGCCAGGCTCGGTGACAGACTGTCTCAGGGAAACAAGGTGGGAGAGAGAGAGAGAAGAAACACCCAACATTCTCCTCTGGGCCTTGCACATTTGTACATGGGCACACTCGTCTCCACACACACACACCACGTACACACAAATGCATACACACACCATACATACACATCCACACACACACACCACACACAAATGCATACACACACCACATACACACCACACCACACACACATACACCACACATACACGCCACACAAATGCATACAGACACATACACACCACACACCACACACCATACGAATGCATGCACACATGCACAGAGCACCCCCTACCTCCAAAACACAGAGAGGAAGTGAAACTGAAGAATGCAGGTAGAGTTTTCTGTTTTTCTTTTGGAATTCAGCTTCTTTACTCCTTCCCAGTAACATAATCTCCAGGGCCAAGCCTGTCCAGTCTGAAAACTGGAGCAGGACAGGTCACAGAGAGCGACTGTGCTCATAAACACTCCATACCGACATCACATCTTGTTTAATCCCTGTCTCACTAACCAGTTATGTAACCTTGAGGGTAAGTGATTTGGCCTCTCTGTGCCTCAGTTTCTCCACCTGTAAATAGGATCAACAACAGCCCCTTTCCTATGTGAGGAGGTCGGTGATGATGCCTGGGGTGGAGTGCACACAAGTGACCTTCAGTGTCGGATGGAGATGATGAGGGATGAAAAGAAGGATGTGAAGAGGGGACACGGGGATGCTGCACCTCTGGATGATCTTTTCTTTCTTTTTTTTTTTTGCAGTGCTTGGCAGAGAGCCTAGGGCCTTGGACACGCTAGGAAGTGTTCACTACTGAGCCACACTCCTAACCCCTCACTGGGGGAGTTTAGGCAGGCACTTTCCCCCAGCCACACCTCCAGCCCCAAACCAAAGGATTCCAGGCAGGAGTTCTATTGCCAGACCACACCCCAGCCACGTACACACACACACACACACACACACACACACACACACACACACACACATGCACACACGCAAACACACACACTCACACTCACACACCACACCACTGGTAGATTCTAGGCAGGCACTCTATCACTGAATCACACCCCTAGTCCTCAGTTTTTTAAAAAATATTTTATTTATTTATTTATTTAGTTGAGAGAGGGAGAGAGAGAGGCAGACAGAGAAACAGAGAGAATAGGAGTTCCAAGGCTTCCAGCCACTGCAAATGAATTCCAGATGCATGCGCCCTCTTGTGCATCTGGCTTTATATGGGAACTGGAGAATCGAACTTGTGTCCCTCTGCAATGCAGGCAAGCGCCTTAACCGCTAAGCCATCTCTTCAGCGCAGCCCTCTGTTTTTAAATGCAGGATCTCCCTGTGTAGCCTGGTACTGGCAATCCTCCTGTCTGATGAGGACAGGCCTGTGCCACTATGATTATGATTTTATTATTTATGACTGTTGTTCTTATTGAAAGTGCTGAGGATAGAACCCATGGACTTCCACCACTGAATCACACTCCAGCCTTTGGTTTGTTTGCTTGCTTCTTTGACAGGGTCTCGGGTAACCCAGGCTGGCCTCAAAGTCTCTAAGTCGCTGAGGATGACCTTGAACTCCCGATCCTCTTTCCTATACCTCCAGAGTGCTGAGAAGACAGACTTTCTAGATGATTCCTTGAGCAGTTCCCCATAGCCTCATACTGCCTGGAACTTCTTGACCTCTGTGTCCTTTCCTGACGCGGTGGCCCTTAAGTTCAGGCTGGGCTGGAGCAGAGCCTCTGCAAAGCCAGGAAGCCAGGTGGTCTAGGGCATCACCATGTGGGCGGCTCCACCAGATGCCCAGCTTCAGCTTTTCTCCTCCCTGTGGCCTTTCTGCCGGAGTCCCTCAAGCCAGCCTGCTCTCTGAAGCCCAGCTGCCCCACTCCGGGCCCCGCCACCTGGAATGCAGCTGATAATCCTTCTTACTGGCTAAAAATATCCCTGCACGGAAGGAGAGAACAGGGCTTTGTGCTAAGGGCCAAGGGATGGGACAGGTTAAGCGAAGGAGCCCTGCCTCCCTGGGGCCTGAATGTCAAATCTGACCTCCACTACTTTCCCGAAGCTCTGAGAGTCCCAGTGTCACTCAGTAATCAGGCCTGTGCAGGTGGATAATTTCTCTGTGGTCGTTCTAGCTAGAAATGAATCAAACTGCGAAAAAGAGATCAATTCAGACCCCACTCATGTAACACTCACTCAACGCAGGCACCCTCTCTGCCGGGATCACCTGACTCCGATGGCCCGAGGCCCAAGCCTCACCACATCATGTACTGTGGCGAGGAGGGGCCTTTGTAGACAGCTATAGCCAGTCTTATACTGGACCTCGGCTGTCCCTTCCAAGTTCAGTCCCTTAGGCAAGGGTGCTTGCATAACGGGGACGGCAAGTTGTACAGTTAGACACAAACATATCATGTGGAATATTCCCACACAAAGACCCCAAGAAGGTCTTCAGATGTAGGGCTCTGGTTTACTTAAGTCCCTTACATTCAATTACATTCCTGCCATCCCCACAGGTCCCCATGACCATCCCCCACCTTCCCAGATCAATTCCCAGGAAGGCTGTTTGCTGGCCTTTCAAGCCACCCATCTCATTCCTGCTTTAGGGCCTTTGCATTCTGCTATTCGACTTGCAAAGTTACTACCAGGGCTGGGGAGACAGCTCAGTGGATAAAGTATGTGTGCCTAACTGGCCTAAAGACCCGAGTTCAAAGTCCATTACCCATGTAAATATGTTAGCTGTAGTGGTACATGCCTATAATCCCAGCTTTGAAGAGACAATGGCAGATGGACACTGGAGAGGCAGAGACTGGGGGATCCCTGGGTTCTCTGACCAGCCAGTTAATTCGAATGGATGAGCTCCCAGCCAATGAGAGACCTTGTCTCAAAAAAAAAAAAAAAAAAGGTGGATGGAGTTCCGAAGGATGACACCTAAGGTCGCCCTCTTGTCTCCACTGCAAACACACAAGCAAAATCATAAAAAGTTCCTGCTGGGGCAGCTAGGTAAGGTAGCAGTGGGGGAACATATTTCTCACCCCAGTGTTTGGCAGAAACACACACTCTGGGTTAGCCTGGGATATATACCAAGACTCTTCTCAAATAATTTTTAGGGAAAAAAAGAATGTTGTTTAGTTTCACAATGACATTGCAATGTAGATGCTGATGGGTTTGCAGTGTTTAGTGAAACAAATTCCTTGGGCAGCCATGTGTCTGGCTGTGCTCTCATTCTTAGCAGCCTCACAGAAGGTGTTTCACACCACAGCCAAGAAGAGCTCTCCTGGTCCCATTTGAATTCCTTCAGCCCTTCAGTGCTAGAACGACAAGTGTGTGCACCATGCCTGGCTCCTGTGTGTCTGTCAACCCCTGGATTGTGTGAAATTCTCTATTGTGATCTAGATCATGAGTACCCTCCAAAAGCTCACTTGCAGAAGTCTTGGTCCCTCGATTCAACGTTCAGGGTAGGGTTGGGGAGGCGGGCTGCAGACTATGGTTGTATCACAAGAGCTGACTTTGGCTGATGGAGTCCTAACGGGCTACTGGAGGCAATGGAAGCTTCAGGAGGTCATTTAAGGGGCGTGTCCCTGTCCAGTCTCAGTCTCTCTTTCTCTCCTCTACCCTCCCTCCTTCATTTCTCTTTCATTGTCCTCCTTCTCTCACTATTTTCCTCCCTCCTCGTCTTTGCTTCTTTTCTCTGCCCTCCTTTCTCCCTCTTCCCTTGTGATGGTTAATCTTGGTTGTCAACTTGAGAGGATTTAGAATCACCATGAAAATAAATCTCTGGATATAACTGTGAGGATTTTCCAGATTATGTAAATTGAAGTAGGAAGACCTACCCTAACTGTGGATGGTACCACCTCTCAGGGTAGGGTCCAGACTGAACTAAAAGGAGAAAGCAAGTTGAGCACCAGAATTCATCTTTCTGCTTCCTCGCTGTGGATGCAATGTGACCAACTGCCTCAAGTTCCTACCACCATGTCTTCCCCACTGTTACCAACTGTGACCTCAAACTGTGAGACAAAATAAACCTTTCCTTCCTTAAGTTGCTTATGTCTGGTATTTTATTATAACCATAAGAAAAGCAAGTAATGCATCTCTCTTTCCTGCCTCTTCTCTCTGTTCTTCCTTATTAGCCACCATAAGAGTAACAGCTCTGCTCCCCATCTGGATGTTTTACCCATAGCAAGGGAGTGACCTGACCAGAGATCAAGACCTTTGAAACCATGAGCCAAAATAAACCATTCTTTATTTTGTTACCATGCTAGGAAGCTGATCAGCACACCTCCTTATAAAACTTCCCTAGCCTTGCTGACATGGGGCTTGAAACACTCCTGGTTGGCTCTGGGTCCTCCCCCGAACTGAGAGGCCCAAGTCAGAGTAGGACCCCTTGGGGATCCCAGCACCATGAGAAGGGGGCAAGTCAGGGAGGTTGAAAGACCAAGAAAGAGTTATAATTCTAGCACTTAGGAGTTCTTAGACAGGAAGACTGAATTCCAGGAGGGCCTGGGATACATAGTAAGGTCCCAGCTCAAAATACAAGGGAAAAGAGAAACCATGTGTTTGAAGGGCGTGGATAAAAAAAGCATTTATATAAATATACTTTTTTACATTTGCATAGTATGTGTGTTGTGTCATGTAGTATGTACACATATGTGCTGATGTGGTGCCTGAGCTCTTGCCTGCAGAAGTTGCAGAAAAACTTCACCATTGGCTGTCCCCCTCCATCACTGACCCACATATTTTTCCTTGAAACAAGAGTATTTTACTGACCCCAGAGCTGGCCCTTCGTGAACCCCAGTGATTCTCCAGTTTCTGCTCCCCACAAGACTAGAGTTACAGACAGATGTGCATGCTGACCCCCAGATGTTTACATGGCTTCTTAAGATCTTAACTCAGTTGTGTCAGGCCCTCATGCTTGTGTAGGAAGTGCACTTAACTACTGAGTTCCATTTTTTTGAAGCAGTGTCTCATGGTACCCAGGCTGGTCTCAAACTTGCTATGTTGCTGAAGCTGACTTTGAACTTATGACCTTCCTTCTTCTACTTCCCAAGTGTTGAGATGACAGACGTGTACCTCTAAACCAGCAGGATCGAACACATTTGACGTAATCAGACCCATGAAATTCCTCAATAGTAATAAACACACCTATCACTTCACAAAATGTTCTTGTGTGACTTTATAGCCCTAAAGCCGTAAGCAACTTTGATGGCCAACAGTTAGGAACAGAAGCCCAAGACCTTCCTACTATGAACTACGGCAAGAGAGGAGGAGGAGGAGGAGATACCATGTGCCTGAGCCTTTAGGGCTCTGTAGTGAGTCAAGTAAATCAGTCGCAAGAGGACAAGTGCTGTCTCGGTTCTACTTAGAGGAGCAATCCAGTTCAAGCACACGGACGCAGAATGCTGGCTGCCGGAGGAGAAGCGGGAGTTCGTGTTTGAGGAGCCTGTTTTGAAGCGCAGTCCTGAAAGCATCCTGGATTAGCGACATTAGCACTCAGACTGGTTAAGATGGTAGCTTCTGGGCTCCCCACACTGTTTATGATCTGATGTGGGCGTGTGCGCCACAGCACCCCCGTGGAGGTCTTTGTCCCCGTGAAGCACTTTGTCTGAAGCAGGGTCTCCCCGGCTTGTTTCTGCCGCTTCAGGTGCACCAGCCTGGCCGGCGAACTGTCAGATTCCCTTGGCCTTTGCTCTTTGCTGTAAGGACACTAGGAATCACAGCCACATGCACCGCTTTGTGTTCAGCTTCACATGGATGCTGGGGAATGGCACCCAGGCCTCAGAGTTGCAAGAAAACACCTTTAACCACGAGCCGTTTCCCCAGCCCCCATAATCACTTTTTTAATTTCAAAAATTGCCAAAAGCCAGATGGGAGTAGCAGGGAAAGTGGAAAAAGAACTGCGCTCTCAGAAACAGGGCAGATCATTGAGTTAAGAAACAAAAGTAAACAAACTGCAGAGATACGAACGGGGCTGTTTCTGATGTACGTAATGCAAATTGCTAAGAGCAGAGTTCCCTACATCACAGTCGTAGATAATAATGAAAAGCTCTGGACTAAATTTTAAGTCTACTTAGGTGGGGCCTGGTGGCACAGGTCGGTCATTCTAGCTACTCTAGAGGTTGAGGCAAGGAAGTAGTCACAGGCCCAGGCCTTCCTAGGCTAGGCTGAGTTCCAGGACAATCTGGACAAGTTGGTGAGATCATGTCTCAAAATGAAAAGTGAAAAGAAGGTTAGGGGTGTGGCTCACAGGCAGAGCACCTGCCTAGCATCCAGTGAGGAGCCACGGTTGTGGCTCAGCAATGAGCACGTAACTAGTCAGTGGGAGTCCCTAGGCTTAATTCTCTAGCACTACTTGTTTTTTCTTAAATACACTGCCTGGAAATCTTAACCACATTGTGGTGGCCACATTAGGCTATTTAAATGATTTATTTATACATGTATTCAACCATTCATTTATATAGAGTCTTGATATTTTGAAAAGGGTGGCTTTGAACTCTGGATCCATCCTTGAGTTGGGAGAAGCTTTATAACTTTAAATCAATTTGTCCTGGGCATGTACCTCAGTGGTAGAGCTCTTGCTGGTATGCACAAAGATCCCTCCATAATACTACACACAAATAAAATTTAATCTTGAAATTTAGTTCCTCATTTGCACCAGCATCATTTATCTCTGCATTGCCACATATGGTTAGTGGCCAACACAGACACAGAACATTTCCACAAGACAGTGAGAAAAACCAGCAACAAGCACATGCCCATAACCTCACCCCTCAGCAGGCTGAGGTAGGAAGATCTCAAGGTCCAGGCCAGTGAGGGCTACATAGCAAGACACAAAAAATGAGGAGGAGGCTGGTGTCATAGTCAGACACACACCACTGGGATGAATCTCCAAACCAGGCACAGTTTATGGGAGGAAAGGATTTATTGAAGCTATAGATCCAGGGGAAGTTCCATAATGGTGAAAGAGGCTGGTCCCTTTCACAGTCCAAGCAGAGAGAGAAAACCATCACCAACGCCACATCTATAACAGCAAACAGGCAGGAAGGCTAAGGAGAGAAATCTCCTTCCCCTTTATATGCCCTAAGGGTGGGGTCTTGCAATCCTATCCCAGACTTAATGGCTTCTTGAGTTTCTGGAATTTCCTCCTTGCACTGCCCACACAGGAAAGGATGTGTACTTTCTATATCTCCTGAGTTTACTTACATCCTGCCCCCTACTGAGAGGCTGCCTTCCTGTGAACATCCTCAGAGACCCACCCACAATAATCAAGCTGACAATGAAAACCTAACCATGACACCTGGGGAGGTGGCTTGGTGGGTCAGGCTATGGAAGTCTGACCATCTGAGTTCAAATCCACAGACCCCTGTAAATCTAGACACAGCAGCAAGGGTCTATAATCCCGGCACTCCTGCTGGGAGATGGGAGGCAGAAACAGGAGAATCCTAGAAGTTGCATCAGTTGTTCTGACCCCCACATACACCCTGACATCCACATGTGCCCCCACATCCAGCCCTCACACACAAATGATAATAAAATCCACTTTGCTTTGTATATTTTATTACAGTTTAAAACTATAGGGAGCCTGTGGAACCTTTGGGACACTGCCAAAGGCTTAAGACACATAAGGTGGAATATTAGAAGGATTAAGAGGGAAAAAGCAAGACTAGGGAACAGGAAAAAACAGTTGAGAAATTTTAAAAAATCAAAAGTAATTTTAGGGCTTTGTGTATGTCTATGTGTGCTGTGGGTGTGCCAAGGTGTGTGCACGCGCATGTGGAGGTCAAAGGTAAACGTCAACTATCTTCCTCAGCCACTCTCCTTGTTTTCTGAGGCAGGGTCTCTCACTGAACCTGGAACGTGCCAATTCAGCCAGATCAGCTGGCCAGCCAAAGCCACAGATCCTCCTGTCTCTGCCTCCCCGGCGCTGGAATCCCAGGTGCGAACTGCCACATTCAGCCTTTTTGTGGTGTTTGGGGCTGAAGTCAGGTCATGCTTGCGTGACAACGAGCCATATTCCTGAGCCACATTCCCAGGCGGCTTCTTTGGGTTTTAATGAGATTGGGTTGTGCCCGCTCCTAAGTTACTTCATATATCAACTGACTTTTCAGACCATGTCCTGCCCTGAGAGACTCCCATTTTACGAACAGCTCTGGGCTCCATTTTGAGGGTGGACATGTGCACAGCTACCTATCCATCACCACCCACACAGCAAAGACTTCTTCCTGGAAGTAGAAAAGGTGCTAGCCAATAAATAAATAATTCATTGATAATAATTAATAAATAGTTATTGAGGAGACTCTGGAACGGTAGGGGAACACGGGTGTCTTAAAATCCTCATGAAAGCCAGGCCCAAGAACATACTGGTGTACCAGACTGAGAAAAGGCTGCCACTCCTTCACCTTGACCCCGCTTAACACTGCCACCAACCTGTCATGTGACCCCCTGGCATATGTATCAAATGACTGAGAGGCAGACACTCCATACTGTCCCAGGGGCTGCAGGTCAGCTCCTCGCTGTTGACATAGCTTATTCAAATGACCATTTGCGGGAACGCCAGCTCACCCATCTGGAACGGCCATACCTGGTTCTGACCTTGACCTCTGCAGCCTCCACACTCACTCCTCACTCAACTCTACAGCCCCACTCAGACTTGCTACCAGCAGCAGCCGACTACAGCAGACCTCTTGCCTGGTTAGTCATCCGCCCACTACAGGATGCTTTCTGCCTCTCCTCAGCATCTCTGCTTCCCAGGCCTCTGTCTGTCAGTCCTCTTGTAGCTGTTCTGTGACTTACATATGTAGCTGTGACCTTCTTGATGCTGGGACCAAACTCCCGACCTGAATCAGTGTATTGAAGGAAAGGGTTTTTCAGTTTCATCATGGTAGGGAAAGCATGGCAGGAGCAGAAAGCTGGCTCACACCATTGCATATTAGCAGACAGGAAGCAGCAAGGGTGAAGGGCAGCACATCTCTAGGACAGCAGGAAGGATGTAGTAAAGTACTGGGCTTGGAGCTGGGCTCTTGTGCCCTGAAGTCTGCCCCAAGCAATCCACCTCCTCTAGCAAGGGTCTATCTTCCAAAGGCCCCACAACTTTTCTAAACTGCCACCAGCTGGGACTGGGTATCCAAAACACCTGAGTCTACGGGGGACACTTTACATTCAAACCACCACTCTGTGTGTGTGTGTGTGTGTGTGTGTGTGTGTGTGATCAGAGAGTTAATATTAGTAGTTACGATTGGAATAAGGGAAACTGTTTGCTTCGGCCAGGGCTATCAAGGAAAGTAGAAGTATCTGGAAAATCGCTTCTGATGAAACCATCACATCTTGTGAATTTATTGTTATTCAAGAAGGTCTAACATTGTGGAAATTCACACACGTTCATCTGTATTTCTGACAGCCGACTCAAGACAATTGTGCTTCTCTCTCCAGTTTTTTGGTGTGTGTGTGATTTTGTACGTGTACATGTTCCTGGATGTGGATGCAGATGCTTGTCACAGCACACATGTGGCACTCGGGGCAACTTCAGGGGTCAGTTTGCTTTCCACCTGAAGGCCAGGTCTCTCATTGTGCACGACTACATTCATCAGGCCAGTGAGCTTTGGGGACAGGCTTCTATATCCACCTTCCTTCTTGCTGTAGGCACACTGTGGTTACAGAATACTGACAGTGTCCAGCTTGACATGGGCTCTAGGATTCCAAACTCAGGTCCCCATGCTTGCATAGCCATCTCCCTAGCCCAGCCTGGCTTCAAAGATGAGACACTCATGGGATAGCAGGGGACCATGCCTCAGGGTATTCTTACTCACTCTGTGGCTTTTACAATCTTTCCATCCCCTCTTCTGCAATGTTCCCTGAGCCAGACCCCAGGTTTCTGATTCCTTAGTTTTGATTCCAGGCAATCCCTCACTGGGGGCTCTAGGCAGGTGACCAAACACAGAATCACACTCTTTGCTCTCTTTTCACTTCTTTGAGAGACAGGGTCCTAAGAGATTAATCAGACTGTCCTTGATCTCACGCCATAGTGCTCTCTCTCTCTCTCTCTCTCTCTCTCTCTCTTTCCATATGTGTACGTGAGATATGTATATCACAAAAACACGCTTTCTTTTCCAAGGTCCTATCTCACTATGAAGTCCAAGATGTCTTCAACATTCTATCTTTACTGAGATTACTGGTATGCACAACCATATTAGGCTTCTCTTTTTACTATTACATGTAGAGTATCTTCCTTCTACTCATAAGAAGTTCACTACAACACAATCTGCCATATTACACTAGCAGAAATCTCATAAACATTTTCTTTGGAGACAGGGTCTCATGTAGCCCAGGCTTTTCTCAAATTTGCTGTGTACTCGAGATAACCTCGATCTCCCGAGTCTCCTGCCTCTGCCTTCATAGTGCCGAGATTATAAGAGTGCATCACCACACTCAGTTTATGCAGTGCTGGGGATTGAACCCAGGGCACACTCAGCAAACATTCTACCAATTGAGATAAAGGCTTAGACCCTCAGCTCTTTTAAGGCATTGCTTGATTGTACAAAAAGGCCACATCCAGTGACTATTCACACAACAATGAAGTCAACTTAAAAACCAGAATCTAGACTCCTCCCTTCGAGGAAAGCTGAGCTATCTATAATCCTAGCTACCAACTGGTGGATTTCAGGCAGAAGGTCTCCCACTGAGCCATACCATGAAGCCCTTAGCTGGAATCTTCTAGGCACTGCTCTTCCGCTAAGCCATGTCCTCAGCCTCTCACTGGGGGGTTCTAGACAGGCTCTTTACTGCTGAGCCACAACCTCAGACCTTCACTGGAGGATTTTGTAAGAAAGCTCTACTGCTGAGCCACGCCCCCAGGCCCACAATGGGGGATTCTAAGCAGGAGCATTACTGCTGAGTCCCATCCATTCCAACCCTCTTTTTGCTTCTTATTTAGAGACAGGGTCACACAAAGTTGCTGTTTGGCCTTGACCTCACTCTGAAGCCTAGGCAGGCCTAGAATTTGTCATCCTCCTGCCTCAGCCTCCAGGGTATCTGCGGTGACAAGCATGGACCACAAAACATAACACTGTGGGGCTGGAGAGATGGCTCAGTGGTTAAGGCACTTGCCTGCAAAGCCTAACAACCCCAGTTCAATTCCCCAGTACCCGCATAATGCCAGATGCACAAAGTGGTGCATGCATCTGGAGTTCATTTGTAGTGGCTGGAGGCACTGGTGGATCCATTCTCTCTGTCTGTCTCTCTCTTCTCTCTCTCTCTGCTTACAAATAAACAAATAAATGAAATATTTAACATCAGTAGCTATGGGCCCTTTGGCCTTATGTCAGGGGAAGGAAGCAGAACTATCAGAGAGATGCAGGGTATCTCCCTGGCTTTGGGGCTCACCTTGGGGATGTTATAGTCAAGAGTTGTACCCATAATTCAGCCTATGGCTGCACCTTGTAGGTGGCAGAAGCAACAGTGGGAACAAGGTTGGGTGTGGGCTGTCAATACCGGAGCTCAGAGAGGGTGTCCCCACTGAGGATGCCACAGTACCTTTTAAGGACTAGAGGAAATAGAAGGCAGTGAAACAGAGGAGGATCCTCACGACTCCACGCCTCCCACAGTGATGACATAGCAGCTCATAGCACAAGTCTGACTCTTCTGCGCAAGAGCCCCAGGCTTCTCAGGCTCCTGAACTGCCACTCAAGGTGCCCATGGTAACCTGGTCCTACACAAAACCTTATCCAACTCCCGACTGATCTCCCTGACTGGTTCTCAGCCTAGGTCTACAAATAGATTCTTAGGATCTGTTCAAACCTCAGAAACATCATTTTCAGCCTGGAGAGCTTGCTAAGTGGGAAAGAGCCTGCCACACAAGCATAAGGACTTGACTTCAGATTCCACCACCCACATAAGATCCAAGAGTGGTATCACATGCCTGTAAACCTACTGCTGGGAGGAAGAAACAGGAGAATCCTTGGAGCTTACTAGCTAGTGGAGCCAAATCAGTGCTATGCCATTCCAACTATAAGGAGGATGGAGACTAAGGAAGACACCCAATGTTGTCCTCTGACCTCCGCAGACCTGTGCACGTGCAGCCACTCACACACATACGAACACACACGTACACACTAAAGAGACATCACTCTTATACAACCTGAGGATTTCAGGCCTTTGCCTGGGTTGTTCCCTCCATCTGAGCCCGGATTCATCATTCCCAATATCTAATAGCAGGCCTTGCTAATATTTTGGGTGAGCAACTCTTGCTTACAGCAGCTTTCAGCCTCTAGGTTGACTCAAGAGCTTCATCTTGTGCCTCCACTGAGCCCCGATGATTTTGTTTTATCACTGCCTTGAGACCTGTCTGTCTTCCTGCAGAATGGGGAACTCCAAGACAGCAAGAAACACATCTGAATTTTCCAGCTCCAATTCCTCCAGGCTCAGTTCGAACATCACCTTTCCCGAGAACACAGACGGACGAGAATAAAGTAAGCCCCCTTCATTCTCATCATGTTTCTGGAAAATTCTAAGAAAATGTGAAGCTAGGGCCTAGGGAGATAGTTCCGTCAGTAAAAAGTGCTTGCCACACAAGCACAAAGACCTGAGTCCAATCCCCAGTGTCCACATAAAAATGCCAGGTGTGATAGTGTGCAGCTGTTATCTGAGCACTGGGGGGGAGGGGCAAAAATAGGAGGATCCCCAGAACAAACTGGCTAGCTTGTTTAGTCTTAACTTGAGCTCCAGGGTTAGTGAGAGGCCCTGTCTCACAAAGTAAGATGGTGAGTGATAGAGGAAGATACTCAACACCAACCTCTGCCTTCCACACACGTGTATAAACGTGCACGTACACCCTCACACACATACAAACATGCATATGCACACTACACACACCTACAAAGAGTCCACTCCATGAAGGTAGGGGTAATAAGAATGCCCTAGCCAATGGCTGGAGTGGGGAGGTTAACCACACCCAGATAACCAGTTCTTGTCCATTTGAAACTGAGGAAGGGGACAAATCCTTTCTCCGCCACCTGAAGAGCGAGTGACCACTGGCCATTTTCAGAACACACTTGCCTGGCTTTTGTGGTCTGTCCCCTAAACCCAATCTCTCATCTTTAGGGTTCTGCACCGTGCCTGCCCAGTTGTCTCCTGGCCTTAATAACTTCTCCTTTCTCTCTCCTCTCTTCTCTCTCTCTCCCTCCCCCCACACCATTGCACCCCTTCCCTAGTAAATCCCTCTTCTCTGCTCTTGGGAGGGAGTCTGAGACTGCAGGAAATCTCCCTGGGCCAGTTGAGCCTACCATGTACAGAGGAGACGAAACATCTATTCCAGGAGGATAAGAGTCCTCTCTTCATTCAGGTTCAGGTTTCAGATTAGATCTGATAAAGTAACAGTTTTAGTAAAAGCACGAGGCCCAACAACCTCTCACTGCTGATGCTCCCGTCGCACTAGGGTTACAGGCATGTGAGACCATGCTTAGCTTTTAACATGGGTGCTGGTGGTAAAATTCAGGTCCTCGGCTTGTACAGCAAGTGTCCTTGCCCACTAAGCCATCTCTCCAGCTGCCCCCTTCCTTGTTATCGAAGCCTCTTTATTGAAGCTTTAGTCCCTGAGCTACTGGCCTCCTACTTAATCCCTTGCCTTATCTCCCAGTTAGATCTTGCTTACCTTCTCCAAAGCTTGCTCCATTCTATTCCTCTATCATCTTTTGGATGAATCACAGGGTGCAGACACTGGACTAGATTGCTGACTTGTACCTAGCCTGCTCCCGAGACTGGAGCTGTGTCTCAGCAGCTCACCTAGCATGCTGAACCTGTATCTCAGCAACATGGAAGAAGCCAGCCTACCATGCTGGAGTTGTCTCAGTAGACAGACAGCATTCTGGAGCCACATCTCAGCAGGCAGAGTGCTCATCTAGCATGCTGGATCCATATCTCAGCAGGCAGAGAGCGTACCTAGCATGCGTCAGCTGTGTTCGATTTACAGCACTGAACAAGCCAAGCGTTTTGATGCATGCCCGTCACCCCAGCATTTGGAAAGTAGAGGCAGGATCATCCTTGGCTACATAGTGAGGCCAGCTTGGCTACAGGAGACCATGTCCTAAAAAATTTAAATTAAAAATTTAAAAAAAAAGAAAGGAAGAGAGGAGGGTATAAGAGACTGAGGCGATTGCTCAGTGGCTAAAGGCACTTGCTTTTAAAGCCTGTTGTACTGGGTTCATATCCCAGCACATGAAGCCAGGTAGATGCAAAGTGGCACGTGTGTGGCGATGTGCAACCCACCGGTTTTACCCACAAATAAACAAATAACTAAATGTTAAAAAACAAAAGGCCACGCTCTCCACCTACCCCCACCCTCATATCTTCTAATCCATCCAAGATCTACTTACTTCTCATCCATCCACACCTCCATCTGGTCCTGCCCCGTCACCTGGACCCAGAAGTGTTGTCAGGGCCTTTGCACTTGCTGGTCTTCCTCCATCCTATGAACTCCCATATATCCTTAGCAACCCAGCCAGTCTCCTACTCCAGGATGCCTTTCCAGACCTTCCCTAGCCAAGTGACCTGCCGTAGTGGTTTGATCCAGGTGTCCCCCACGAATGTATGTGTTCTGAATGCTTGATCCCCAGCTGATGGCAGTTTTGGAATTGGAACCTTGTTGGAGGTGTGTTGTTGGGGGCGGGTTTAGGGGGTTATAAGTCAGCTTCCCCCTGCCAGTGTTTGGTGCATCTTCCTGCTGCTGTTTGCAATCCTGTAGAGGAGGTGATGTCTACCCTCTGTTCATGCTGTGGTTTTCCCTGCCATGATAGAGCTTCTGCTCAAGTTTGTAAGCCAAAATAAACCCATTTCCTCTAAAAGCTGCCTTTTGGTTAGGTTCCTTGTGCAGCAACAAAAAGCTGACTACAACAGTTTTGGTACCAGAGAGTGGGATTGGTTGTTACTACTTAGAACCCTGATTCTGTGGCTACGGTCTTTTGAAGCTGATTTGCAGGAGGAATGTGGAAGAATTTGAATCCTCAGCCTAAGAGACGCTTTGCAGTGCTGTAAGTACAGCTTCATGGATCATTTTGGTCATGAGTTGAAAGACCTGAATGCAGTAAGAACCATGGACTGTGAGGTTTGGTGAGAAGGAACTTTGTTGGGACTGTTCTAGAAGCAGTTTGTGTGAGAGGCTCGCTGCCTTCTGCCTGCCTGTGTCCTGTGCAGGGTTGTTTTACATAAAGGTGGACTGGTGTGAGCAGATGGAGATGGCCCAGAAATAAATAAATAAACAAATCTCTGGGCTGAAACAGGTGCAATTGTTTGAGAGATTACAACTATTGAAGTTGGGCCAGGTGATCCACATTGGGATAGCAGGAAGAATGAGAACTCATTCGAAGTAAGGAGCCTGAGTGCTAAAGGAGGTTTCCTGTTTTTCAGAGTCAGCTTTGTTCCCACCTGGTACTATGCGTTATAACAAATACAAGAAGAGAGGCTTCACAACACAGATTGGATTTTTGGAAATGGCCATGAGCAGTGTGAAGTAGGCACGTCGGATGGCCTGTGTGGAAGCCCAATGGAGCCATGAGGTTGCAGTGGAGACCCAGTGAAATGCCAGGACTATGGGATGGCTGCCAAGGACCAGATGGAGTTTTCTGGGACTGTGAGTAGCCGGACTGAAGGAGTGGGATTGGAACTCCCGAGAGAAGTGTCAGACCTGGAGTTACAGTTCGAAATTTGCCTGTTTGTTTTAAATCTTGTATTGGTTCAACCTATGCCCAATGGCATCTTTTGCAGCATTTTCTGTGCCATTGTGTTTTTTTTTTTTTTGTATTATGGCTCAGTTGAAAAAACTTGGATTATGGGGACGTTTGAATATCATCAGGACTAATAAAAATTGTGGGGACTTTTGGAGTTGAGCTGAATGCATTGCATCTTATATCACGTATGGTTATTTTATGGAGGCGGATTGTAGTGGTTTGATTCAGGTGTCACCCATAAATTTAATGTGTTCTGAATGCTTGATCCCTAGCTGATGGCAGTTTTGGAATTGGAACCTTGTAGTTGTATTACTGGGGGCAGGTTTATGAGAGTTATAGCTAGTTTCCCCTTGCCTTTTTTTTTTTTTTTTTGGTGTTTCGAGGTAGGGTCTCGCTCTAGTCCAGGCTGACCTGGAATTCACTATGTAGTCTCAGGGTGGCCTTGAACTCACAGTGATCCTCCTACCTCTGCCTCCCGAGTGCTGGGATTAAAGGCGTGCGCCACCATGCCCGGCTCCCTTGCCAGTTTTTGGCACACCTTCCTGCCGCTGTTTGCAGTGCTGTGGTGAAGGTGATGTCCACCCTCTGCTCATGCCATCCTTTCTCCTGCCCTGATGGAGTTTCCCCTCGAGTTTGTAAGCCAAAATAAACACATTTCCTCCAAAAGCTGCCTTTTAGTTGGGTTTCTTGTGCAGCAACGAGAAAGCTGACTACCACACCTCCAATCAGTTCCCACCTCCCAGGCATGAACGCAAATACTCCCGTGAAGTTTTAATGCCTCATTTCTGCAGGTGCTTATTACCAGCTGGGCACAATGCTCAGCTCTTACATACAGGTGATGAATGCCAGTGTTCCCATTTTACAGCTGAACAAACTGAATCCCAGGTGTTAAAGACACTAGCCTGGGGGCTGCTAAGCTCAAACTGGTAGGACAGGGTAGGATGCAGGTACAAGCCTGGGCAGCAGACACGGTGGTTCTCCCATCACAGGGGAACACTCCACAGCTCCTGTTTTCCTGTGTCATCCCATGGGTGGGAGGAGGAGACCTTGGCCCACTCCTGTAGCCATCTGTAGCCAACCCAGCAGTTCCTGAGCCAAATGCTCACTCCCGTCCAGGCACTGGGCCAACTAACCTCTTTCTTCCACTGGCTCTGGGTTTGTAGGTGGGGACTTACTGCATATACACATCTCAGAGCAGGACATGGAAGAGATCTTCATCCTCACAGGAATAAGAACGGCCCTGAGATTCATCAAACCCTTGTTAGCTGTGGTTTCCTTAGACCTCAGGAAGAAGAATAATGACCCCTTATATCAATGGGCAAATGGAAGCTCAGGAACCTTTCCTGTAGCCACAAGTGCGGTCTGATGGCAACAGCTCTGCTTGTATGCCCACTGCCTCTTCTCCCCACCCTGCTGGAGACATCCCCATTGGGAGTGAGTGAGCTGGAAAGTTTTCCCTGAAGCCTGGCTACCCTACTGGGTCCCAGGTAGGTTGTGTGAGTTTTCTAGAACCCCACCTACTCTCTTATTTATTTACAGTGGCTCCTGTTGGGGTGGATTATCTGTAGAGACCAGGGGGCTTCCAAGGTAACTCCAGAGTTCAGGATTGGTTTGGGGGAAGCCCCATCCAAGCAGTTTAATTCACCTCAGTGGGGTCATTCTGGCTTCTGGGTTCTAATGCCTAGGGCCTTACCTGGGTTCAGACTATAGTCTTGAGGAGCCTCCCCACATCCAATCTCATAAGTTTTTTTGCAAGCCATGTTGGGTCATAACAGCTTATCCCTAAATCTCCCCATCACAGCAATAAAAGATCCCTCCATCACTAGGCCTGGTATTTTGAGCCAGAAAGCAAGATTGAAAGTTCAGGGCTTAGTATACAGTGTGAGTTCCAGCCAACATGGCCAACTTACTGAAGCCCTGTCTCAAAAGGTGGCTAAGGATATGGCTCCTTCATGCTTCAGTGCTTGTCTAGCACGAGCAAAGTCCTAGTTTCAACCCAACACGGACAAAATAAAACGCAAGATCCCCTCCACACTTCAGCAGCCCAGCTGAGAAATCCACATTTCATTCACTCTTCCGATCAGGCAAAGTGAGTTTCTGATTTGTGAGCACACTGATCGAAACTTCCAGCAAAGTTCAAGAAGTTCAACCCAGGATTTTTCCCCCCACCACGACACACAAGGGGGCGGGGCTACACGATCTTTTTCTTTAACTGCAACGAGATGGTGGTTGTTACTTTCTGGTTCTCAGCACCCCTGAAAATGAAACCCTGGCTCCTCTTGCCTGCCAAGCCCTAGCTAGCCCCTCCGGCATCTGCTTCACCCCGTCCGCATTTCAGACTCCTTGTCCTCCAGCCCGAGTCCTAGAGGGAACGCGGCTGCTTTCGGGGCCCAAACGCCCTCAACAGCGAGGGCCGCCTCGCCAAGCTGCCCCTTCTCGGGGAGACCCCCGTCTCCCACGGGACCCGCAGCCCCACTCATGCCTCCGTGGCACCTGCTGGAAGGAGGCGATTCTGTTTAGTCGCCGCCTTTACGGCTCCAACGCCCCTGCTGGGTCCTCGGCCCCGGCGCGTCGGCGACTCCCGGGGGCGCCGCCGCCGATCCTCGGGCGACCGACCCCCTCCGGGGCGCAGGCCCGGCCGGACGCCCTGCGCCGCGAGGCCACCGCAGCCCCCACGCGTTTCCCAGCGCCGCCGAGCGCCCTCGCCCCGGCGGGGCTCCGGGGAGGTGGCGGGGCCCGGCCCCCCGGCCGCCGGGGGGACCGCGTCTGGGGAGGGTCCCCCGCGGGGCGCCCGCTTACCTGGCGCGCAGGCCGGTGCTGGGGGCGGCGGGCCGGGGCGCGGCCGACCAGCCCCGGGTCCGGCGGCGGCGAGACGGCGCTGCGGCGCAGGGCCTCGGCCGGGCGACCAAATAGGACCCGAGGGCGCCTCGGGGCGCGGCGGGCGCGGCGGGGCGGGGCCTGGCGCGGCGGGGCCGGATCTCGGGCTCGGCCCGCGCCCCTCTGCCCCCCGCAGCCCCCGACCCCTCCGAAGGCCCCGGGCTCCGGCCCTCGGGCCCCGCCGGGCGTGGCGGGGCTTCAGCCGACTCTGGACTTTGAATCCAGCTTCACCCCCCCCCCTGCCTGTCTCTGCGCACCCCTAGGTTCCTTCTGGAGATGCTCTCCCGCCTACGGCTCTCTTCCCCAGGCGGGGCGCCTTGGGCCTCTGGGATACACTGCCCTTCTGCAGGCCCCCGTGGCTCTCTTCCAAGACCTGCTTGTGGATCAGCCCAGGCCAAGAGGATCATGAAGCCAAAGGGCCAAAGGATTGGGAGAGGGAAAGGACAGGTATCAGGGGACGTGCAAGGAGATGAGGCTGAGAGATCACGGGCCCGTGTGGGTGACAGTTGCTGCCACTGCTTGGCCCAGAGCAACCCTTGGCTCGATGGAAGCCAAGAAGACAATCCCAGATCTGGAAGTTGCCAGCTGAAGGGAAAGGTCTTCTAAAAGCTTATCACCTTCAGACAAGAAAACTGGGAGATGAAGACCACAAACCCTCTCTGAGAATCAGTGGGGTAGACCCAAGGCTCCCTGAAAGAAGCTGGCATCTTCCCAGCCCCTGGGACCTGACACCTGGATTCTACCTCCCTGGCCTGGCACTCTGTGGTCCCTCGGCTAGACCTAGTGACAGTATGCCTTCTTCTCTTAGGCCTCAGTCCCCCTCCCACAGCCCTCTCTTCATGTGCCCCCTGTATTTATGCATTCACCTATTTTTTTGCTTTTGTATTTACATTGTATGTGGTATATTGCACATGTTTGTGTGTGTGCGTGTGCACATGAGCGTGTGCTTGTGGAGGTTAGAGGTTAGCATCAGTATCTTCCTTGATCACCCTCCACTTTATTTACTAGTTCAGGGTCTCTTGCTTAAACCCAGAGTTTGCCAATCCTAGCTAGCTTGCCCCATACCAGGAAATCCCCTGTCTCTGCCTCTCAAGTCCTGTGATTACAGGCAGGCTGCCATGCCCACCTGGTGTTTATGTGGGCACTGATGATCTGAACTCAGCTCTTCACACTGCACAGTGTGCTTTATCCACTGAGCCATCTCTCCAGCTCCTGATTTGCTTTTTTGAGACCAGGTCTCTCCGTCTAGCCCAGATTGACCTCAAACTCAGCAGTCCTCAGCCTCCGGAGCACTAGGATTACAAGTGAGCACTGCTAAGACTGGCTGCATTGACCTCTTTATTCTCCTCTTTTCCTCTAAGAGTCCCCATCTCATCTGGAGAAGGAGAAATCAGAACACAGCAGCCTCTTGTGGTGATAGTAAGGGGAGACAGTGAAAGGAGGACGCCTAAGCCTGAGGTTCCCAGAGTAGAGGCTTTGAGTGGGCCAGAGTACAGGAGACATTTCCAATAGAACACACTGCAAAGGTGGAGTGGTTGAAGGAAGGATGTGGGGGCCTACCTTTCATCTGCATTCCTAGGTTTGACACCACGCTCGAGGTGCTCAAGGAAGGCTTTTCGAAGAGGCGAATTCTGAACTTTAAAATCTAAAGAGACTAAAATGGACCTCAGAGAGAGCTGGGAGACAGCTCAGTCAGCCAAACTCTTGTCTCACAAGTGTGAGGACCTGAACTTGAATCCTCAGCACTATGGAAATGCCAGATGAGCATGACAGAGCGCATGTTGTCCTAGGGATCAGGAGGAGAGACAGGAAGACGTCCCAGGGCACGTTAGCCACATTTGCAAGTTCTACGTTCAAGTGAGAGGCCCCATCTCAATAAAAGGTGGAGACAATCAAGGAAATCACCTGACATCAACTTTCAGCATATGCACACATGTGCACAAAATGAACATCAGAGGATACCAGGGCAAGGGCAAGGGCAAGGTCAACCGCAAAAGTTCTCCAGGGAAGTAGAGTGGAGTCTCATTTTTTTTTTACCTAGACTGGCCTCAAACTGGAGATCCTACTGCCTCAGCCTCCCAAGTGCTGAGATTATAGGTTCTCAGTCCCTTTTTATATTTTATTCCAATTTATGATGCTACTCTCTTATGTCTCAATTAGCTGGCAGTATCTGGGATTACAGCCATGCACTAGCATATCCAGCAACCAAAGGCCCATCCAGAAGATTTAGAAATAAAATGTATAGAGTTTGGGGCATGAGGGGAAGTGTTTCAGTC
This sequence comes from Zapus hudsonius, assembly GCA_004024765.1. NCBI lineage: Eukaryota > Metazoa > Chordata > Mammalia > Rodentia > Dipodidae > Zapus > Zapus hudsonius. Next base: position 50,917 of record PVHP010004368.1, read on the forward strand.
TGTCCAGCTGGAGGAGTTTCATGACCTCATAACTGTGTAACCTGCAGTCCATTATACTGGATTCTAGGAACACAGAGGAAATGTAAACATCTTCCATCTGACACATAGTGACTGAGGTTATGAGCTCATTCCATGCTAGAACAAAGAAGTCTAAGAATAATATTTTGTTAAAGCCTAACAAATAACTTTTGTATACTCTGACAATGATTCATTTTCCTTATCCAATAATGTTGTAATAAAAACAAAAGCTTGCAGCTCCTCAGGGTCTGAGTCCCAGGCTCAGTACCTCTGTTCTCCAGAACTAAAACTGTAATGCAGACTTTTAGTCTTTAGCATTTGGTTCTAAATATCGAAGAAAGACATATGCCAGTAGCAAGTGGCACCCAATATGGGGCAAGAACTGAGGCTCGACAAACTGTGAGTACTACAGAGTACACCTTTTCACCATGATTGGAGGTAGACTGAAGTAAATGTGGGGTAAGAATGGGGCAGAATCAGTCAGACATTAAGCATTATATATCCCTTTTGAAATGTCTTTTGCATCAAGCTACATGTAAATCATGCTCACCTTTAGGACCTAATTGAGAATGTTTTAAAATATTGTCATGGTTCCCTAGAGAAGGTGTTTTTGGATGTAGAAACATGGGAAAGAATCGGGCAAGTTGTAAAGAAGAACAAAGACAAGGAGAACAATTACAAGTAAATGTGTTTTCTCTGTGGGCACTAGTCAAAATGTTTTAGAAAGGATGTACTCAGGAATGATAGGTGCTGATTATACCAGGTAATTAAAAGTTACTATGGCATCTAATGGCTTTACCACAATCCAATCAATTGCTCAAATATTATCATTACCTCTAAACAAAAGGAAAGAAAAAGTTTGGGGAGTGCCAGCAATAGACATGTATTCCAGACAAAAGAAATCACTGAGAAAAAGCCTTTGATAGAGTTACACAATAACAGAGAGCATCGTTCAGGTCTTGTCAACACTGGTGCAGAAGTGTTAGCCAAACATAACTGACCTGTACATTGGCCAATGAAAGCGCCCAGCTCCTCTTTAACCAGCGCAAAGTCTCTGGCTGTGTGGGACAAAGTTCTAGGCATTTACAATGGGAGAATTCAGAAGGTCACACGGGCACTATCCATTCTTATATATAGCATCAATACCTATTAATATATGGGAATGCAATACACTGCCTGCATTAGGCATTCCCCTTACTACTACAGATGGCCTGAAAGAACCCCAGCTAGAGGGCTGAAGAGATGGCTTAGCCGTTAAGGCGTTTGCCTGCAGTGCAGAAGGACCTGAGTTCGATTCCCCAGTGCCCATGTAAAGCCAGACGCACAAGAGGGCACATGTGTCTGGAGTGGCTGGAGGCCCTGTCATGCCCATTCTCTCTGCCTCTCTCTGTCTGCCTCTCTCTAATAAATAAATAAAATATTTTAAAAACTTTTAAAAAATAAGAACCCCAGCTAGAAAGACAATGGCAAGGATGGGGTAAGTATCTGGGAAAGACAAAGGAGTGTCTTCCCAGTGATAAATATCAGCAGATTTATCCCAATGGCCACTGTTACAACCCCCCATCCTAGCACACTCTGTCCATTATCTGGTTAACTAATGTGGTACTCTGCTAAAAGGCATGGAGGATATAGGGTTTTGCTGAGACCGGCAGGCTTCCAGGACTGTCTCCTTCTGTTAAGGAAGTCGAGGTGAGTCTGAGGACCCCGATAATCTCCAGTGAATCCTGGACACTCCAGCCCCCAGGCAGGCCACAGCTGTCCCCTGAGATAAGCAGGCAATTCAAGGCCTAAACTCAGTCCAGCTGTAATAACAAACCTAAACAATGAGGTTACATTTCCTCTGCTGACATCACCATTCTACATGTCTAGAGTCACATAGCCCCCTCAATTTATCTATGCAAATCAGGCATCCAAAGGGTACTGGCCCCTACCAATCAACTCATGAGATGTCCACAGATCCTGCCCCTACCAGTCCCCTTGCTGCCTATGCCCCTACCTCTGCCTTTTCCTCTATATAAACAACTTTTATCTATACAATAAATGAGAACTGTCCACTTCCACGTTCTCCCGGGAAACCGTGCCCGTCGGCCTACTGCTGTCCCGAGCTGCTGTCCACCCAGCTCTGTGGATGAACCAGGATGTTAGTGTACAATGACCTCTGAAGCAATCCACGGACCAGCAAACTAACAGACCTGTTTGGATGGAACAATGGCCCTTGTCTAGGGAAAAGTTACAACATGTGCATGAATTAGGACAGCAACAATTAGAAGCAGAACATATTGAAGAAAACCCTTAAGTCCCTGGAACACTCCTATTTTTACCATCCCTGAGCAATCAGGAAAATGGAGATTATTATAAGGTTTAAGAGAAGTGAATAAAGCCATGTAACCCATGGGGCCTCTACAACTTGAGCTTCCCAGTCCAGTGACAATGTCTACTTTACTTGTTATTGATTTGAAAGAATAAAGAAAAATTCTCAAAAAAGAAAAAAGAAAAATAAAATTTCGCATTTTCAGTACCTGAATAAAATCATAAAGCCCCCATGAAGTGTTATCAATGGAAATATCTCCCTCAAGGTATGATGAGCAGCCAAACTATGTGTCAAGCCTACATGGACAGAGCATTAGCTCATCCTCATCAGCAATTTCCTCCAAGTTATATAAAACATTATATGACAATATTTTGTTAGCCTCTCCTACTGGGGATAGACTTCAAAAGTTATTTATTTAGTTCAATCATAATTACAAACATGGGCCTTACAAATCACCTGAAAAAAAGCATTTTTACAATACCTAGAATATTATAGTTGATCAGAAAAATATCAGGCCCCAAAAAGTGCAAATAAGGCAAGATAACCTTATTACACTTAATAACTGTCAAAAATTATTGGGGGGGGACTTCTGGTCAAGATGGCAGATTTGCAACCATGATAGAACTTCAGGGAAGAAAGATTGCATGATTTGGGGGCTCCAGTACTAGAGGGAACCTAGTGGACCCCCCACACTGGGCAGACATATGGGTGAGCATACAGGGAATCTGCTGATTCTTACAGCCTCTGTGCTGTGTGGAAGAGTTAGGGCAAAAGAGCAGGATACCCGCAGGTCTCACACTGGGCCATGCTAGCGCCTGCCTAATCCCCTCCACATGTCCTAGCTGCGTACAGGCAGGTGGGGCATGAGCGATCAGCCTCCCCAGCACACCTGGTGCTCTCAGACAGGGGACAAACCAACAGAGCAAGTGGCCCATGCTGGGGTGGTACAAATGAGACACATGCCCACACTGCCAAATAGCCCATTCTCCATGCACATGGGTGGGTTGTCCTCCTGAGCTTCATGAGTGATGCATGGTTTTAGGCACACAACCTGAAACTCTTCTTTTTTTAAAAAAATATTTTATTTATTCATTTTCAAGCAGAGAGATGAGAGAGAGAGAGAGAGAGAGAGAGAGAGAGAGAGAGAGAGAGAGAGAGAGAGAGCACCAGGGCCACCACCTTGTGGGTCTGGCTTATGTGGGTCCTGGGGAATTGAACCCAGGGCCTTAGGCACTGGAGGCAAGTGCCTTAACTGCCACCATATCGCCAGCCCTGAAACTCTTCTTAATCTCCACATAGGAGGGCACTGGGAGTGAACTGGGCCCAAACCCACAAGCTTTAGAACAGACGACCAGCCCAGTATGGCTGGCCTGTGCCCAGGCTGGACCAACCCAACCTCCACAACTGCACAGTCTGAGCACAGGGGCTGTGCCTGCCAGATCACCACATACAGTACTGTTGGAGCATGCACACAAACAGGACATCTGCCTGAATCCCATATTTTAATTGATAAAGAACAAGAGACAGCAGAGACCACAAGGCACTGCTGGACCCCTCCCCCCACACGAAGTGGTGCTAAGAAAAGCATCCACTTCTGCTGCAGATGTGCAGGGTCAGGCCAGGAGTCACGGAGTCCCAAACATCCACACTGCACTGTGAGCCAAATAGCCCCCATACACCCTGACAAAGGCCCGGGCCCCTGAACCTTCCACTAGCAGCTGCAGCAAATCTCACCACCAGGGGCCAGCAGGTCAGCAGCATGGGGAGAACAGGGTGCTACATGACCACAGACTTGGCCAGGCCTTCTATGGTCTCACCCAGAAATGCCAGGAGTCATGACACACAAGGAAACCCATCTCTGGACCCAAAAGCACCCAACCAAAACTTGCAAATTTAATGACATCCTACTCCAATCTGGATAAAACCAGAACAGAGCAGTCACTGGAGATCCTACAAGAGCCACTAATTGCTACATCCTTGACAAAACAAGACATCTACTCGATGATGGGCAAACCCCACTGTAAAAAAAAATGCAAGGCAACAAGCCAAGAAATCTCCATGAAGACTGTCTAGCCCCACAATGAAAGTCTCCACTGAAAACACAGAAGATACACCAGACATAGAATCTTTTTTTTTTTTTTTTTTTGGTTTTTCGAGGTAGGGTCTTGCTCTAGCCCAGGCTGACCTGGAAGTCACTATGTAGTCTCAGGCTGGCCTCGAACTCTCGGTGATCCTCTTACCTCTGCCTCTCAAGTGCTGGGATTAAAGGTGTGCATGTAACAGAAATCTATATAACATTCTACCACAATTCCACAAAACACACATTCTTCTTAGCAGCTCATGGAACCTTCTTTAAAATAGATCATATATTTGGGCATAAAACATGCCTCCACAAATTCAGGAAAATTGACATAATTCCATAAATTTTTATCACATCACAATGCTTTAAAGCTGGAAATTAACAATAAAAGAATCAACAGAAAGCACACCAGCCATTAAACAATGAATGGGTCATGGAAGAAATGAAAAAAGAAATTGTATAATATCTAGAAATGGAGCTGGGTATGGCAGTGCATACCTAGAATCCCAGCACTCAGGAAGCAGAAAACAAAACAAAAAATTCTAGAAATGAATCATAATGAAAATAGAATACACCATATTTTTGGGACATAATGGAGGTAATTCTAAAGGGAAAGCTTATAGCACTAAACACTTTCAATACAAAGACAGAGAGATCTCAAATTAATAACCATCCACCTAAAGAAATTTGAAAAAACAAGAACAATCCAAACCTAAGAGTTCCAGACAGAAAGAAATAATTAAGATCATAGATGAATTTAATGAATTGGAAACTAAGAAAAATAATTTTAATAATTGATGAAACAAAGAGCCAACTCTTTTTTTTTTACTTTA